>JAGYHZ010000078.1:0-19263 GCA_024244195.1 Ascosphaera aggregata | reverse complement strand
AAATAAATGAAGATAAAGCACGTCCTGAGTGAATGTGTTTGTTGTTACCATTGTAGGTAAGGTAGGCTCCCCAGTTTGTGTTGAACCTGAAGATCAAAGGTATTACAATGACGAGAAGTATTCTCGACATTTACGTATTTCTGCTTCTCGTGGAGAGTTCCCGCGCAATGCAGCAACATCACAACTCCGGCCTGCTCGACAAGTGCGTATCGCCTCTCCTCGACAATCGTCACCGCCGTTAAGAAACACAAGTCCTTCAACACATGCCGACGCCAATGTAAGGGATAGCATCATTTCATCGACATCATCTCCACGAATTGTTAAAGTCAGTGGTCGCAGTCCCAGCTCCTTGTCATATGTACGAAGATCACCAAGCCACACAACAAGTGATCGGTCAATACGAACTCAGCGGACAGGGTCTGATGTCAGTGAATATACAAATGTGAGGGAACAAGATCATTATCACGAAGAGTCCGAAAACAAAGACTTTGTGACTCCAGCACCTGTCGCCAATAAAAGGACCATCCATGTCAATGGATTGAGAAGGTCATCGCCAACTGCTGACGAAGACAACGACTCACCAAGCGGCAGTTCACGGAGTCACGACCGTCGTTCTTCTCCCAGAGAGGAAGGTCAGCTGCAAGAGGAGTACCTCCGTAACAGATTAGACGAGCACGAACATGAGTTTTCAGCGCGGCCAGCGTCAGCAATGCGCACGCGGACAGGTCTTATGGGCATCAGTTCGGTACATGGTGAAGAATCGGGAATGGCGTCCATGCGCGTCAAGCGTGTCGGCAAATTGACGGGTTCCTTTCTCAATGGTCCTGCCCGACGTGGTGTTTTGAGAAGGCAGAGTGAAGAGGAACGGCAACTAAAGCGGGAGCAAGACATGGTACGAGAGGAAGACGAGGAAGACGATGAAAAGGAGGAGCAACGTGCAAACGATATGCACAAGACGCCAACACCTAGTCCTCGCAATAGAAGAGATGAACGAAATCAAGCAACTGAGGCTCCTAAAGAGTACGAGATACCATTGCGGAGGCATCGACCTGTATCGCCAGCACCTCACTCAACGACACCAGCAGCATCATCACCACCAGCGCCACCGCAGCGAAATCCCCTACAGGACAAACGGGGGTTCAAAGTAGTGTACGACGTGGCCGCATTTTCAAAGCGGACATCTTCGGGTGCTGCACAGCGAACGCCATTACCTTTAACGTCACAAGAATCTCAAGACGAGAATGACCCTCCCGCGACCTTCAAGCGAAAGATTGAAGCAGGTAACCTTCTCAACAATCGAATGAAACCTGTAGCTGCTCAGGAGAACGATGAGAGACAACAGCAGCAGCTACAACGTGATCCACCAGAGGCACAAGACTCACCTCGTCGACAACCGTTGGGCACGAGGAGCAATAATGCACCGACACCCGTTCGCGCAGCACCTCCACCCCCGCCGAAGATGAGTGTTCTTGAGACGGCAACAGCTTCGTCTGGTGGAACACAGAACCGAAAGAAGAGAGTTCAAGTTACCGTCAATCGCAAGCCGTTCACAAGGCTAGATTGTATCGGGCGTGGTGGAAGCGGTCGTGTCTACAGAGTCATGGCAGAGAACTGCAAGATTTTTGCACTAAAACGGGTGAATTTGGCAGACGTTGATCCCATTGCTTTGCAGGGTTACAAGGGTGAGATCAGTCTCTTGAAAAAGTTAGAGAATGTTGAGCGAGTTGTAAAATTGTACGATTTTGAACTCAATCAGGAGAGACAGGTCCTCAGCGTTCTCATGGAATTCGGCGAGTCGGATCTTCATAATATCCTTGCGGCTAGACTCAATGCAGAGGGTGCTTGTTTCGATCCCAGCTTCACTCGATTCTATTGGAAGGAGATGCTTGAGTGTGTCAAGAGTGTCCATTCTCTGAATATCGTGCATTCAGACTTGAAGCCTGCAAACTTCGTTCTCGTCAGAGGGAAGTTGAAGCTTATCGATTTTGGAATTGCGGATGCAATTCAAGAGAACACGGTGAACGTTCATAGAGAGACGCAAATTGGTACACCCAACTACATGGCTCCTGAAGCGTTAATTGATACCAACGCTGGATTGAATTCTGGAAAGATGATGAAGTTGGGAAAGCCTAGTGATGTTTGGAGCTTGGGATGCATCCTTTATCAGATGACTTATGGACGTCAGCCATTTGCACATATTCAGAATCAGTTACAAAGGATCATGGCGATATCAAATCCTAAGGTCGCCATCAGCTTCCCAGAGAAGACCACTATCGGTGATGTGAAAGTCCCGGAGGGACTGTTGATAGTATTGAAGGGATGCCTGACGAGAGATCAACGGAAAAGACCAAGTATTGATGAGTTATTATCTGATTCTGATCCATTTCTGCATCCGGAAGTACTATGTGACGGAAATGGTGGTGGGATGAAGTTGCCAGATGGTGCAGTTCCTATGACTCAGGAGATGCTAGCGAGGATATTGAGTAATGTCGTGCATCATTGCCGTACGAGAGGTGTGCCTAGGGATGAAGAGATTAGGGGATGGCCAGCAGGCTTTATGAAGAAGATAAGGGGTGCTATGGAGGCCGACGGGAAAAAGTGAGCTGCTGATTCCTATATACTTTGCTTTTCTGCATTTTGATTTTACTCCTTCTTTGATTGTCCTCATGATTCCAGTTTCATGTCTCATCTGATACCTCTTTGCCAAAGTCTTCGCATGATTGGTTATGCTTTGTGGTTACTGTTGCGACTGCATGTTTTATATTCCCAATTGCCTGTCCTTTCTAAAGATCATTCTCTTTTAAATTCGATATCCCCTTAAAGATAGGAAGTTCGCTTCCTACACGGGCTTCACTCAATTGTTTTAAAATCCAGTAATTTGAAGGAATCTACAATGTACGTACTCATATATTTGAATTACTTCTGTGCCAGCAGACACGGTGCGAACCGTGACACCAGGTGCTTTCGATGTAATACGTTACTAGTACGTACTACGACTTAGATTAGTAGTTTTGCGGCATGAACAGACATCGTCCTTGTCTCTTTCTGAATACTTAAAACATGAGCAGTGCGGCAAGAAGCCGCAGCTGCGAGGATATGACAGCAAGAGCAAGAAAAAGAAAAAGAAGAAACATTGCATGATCAACGCGTACAGTAGAGCAATATAAACAAGAAATGTAACATGAACGCAGGGCTTTTCTTCCAGGGCTTCAGGTAATGACAGTGACAATATTGTCGTTTCTTTTTAATTTTGCAGCGTCGGTATCATAATAATGTGGTAGTCGAAGTATGTGGTTTTTGAGGGTGCATCGATGTCGTAGGAATGTTGAAGTCGAAAGATGAGTATGCTCATCGATTCGTCAAGTTTTGAATCATTTTCGGCGTCTGTACTTTGCGTTTCGGGAGTTGTTGTCAAGGAATAATACAAGAGCGAAGTTGCTTGGCGTTGCATGTCTCAAGTTGAATTAATAGGACCGTCCTGATTCGCGTGGTTCATGAGAGATGTGACAACTTTTCTCTTCAATTCGCAGGGACCCCTCGACTATCCAAGACCTTTATGACGTCGATTCCGAGGTCATAAAGATAGTGGTCGACGACTGAGCCCACGATAAAGAAAGGCACATCACCCCGGAAGGAACGGAGGTGAACCAGAGTTAGGTATTCACGAATGGAATAACGTCCACGAACTCTGCCAAAGCGGGTGTCGGTAATTACTTCCCGGTCCTCTGATGCCAGTCTGCCGGAAGATGGACGGGGCTTTCGAGGACGACCGCGTTTACGTTTCACGGTCTCGGCAGGAGGTGGCGGTAAATTGGTGGATTCTTTCTCTTCAATCAACTCGCCGTAAAGGCTGTCATTGAAGCGGTAGGCGAGCTGAAGCATTGAAGGAATATTGGTATTCTTGTCACGACCATCAAGTCCAGGGAAGAGGTAAATCAGCCTCCGGAGTACCTCCTTGGCTTCATTCGTAGTAATTTTTCGCGTCCACTGATTGATGCCAGGTGTGCTATCAAATTGTTTTGAGAAGAGGTGGTTTCGGTAAGAGGAGTCTGAACCCTCAGACAGCATTGGGTAGGGTTCCGCTGGTAGTTCAAGCAGACGGCCTGCTGGTGAGACGGAAGGCGAACCCTTCCACTGTACTGCTATCCCTCTAGTGCTTTGGATGGTTTGTATCGCACTCAATATCTCTTGATAGCTCGGAGGTCTCGCTGGTTCCCCATTGTCAGCAGTTGGAAATTCCGCTGATCCCTCACTGTGGGCATCTGCAAGGTCGACCTGCTGATGTTCGGGTTCCTGGGTTGGTATGAGTCGAATCGTTGCTACGGTAGGTTGTTCTACCGTATGCGCTATGAGGGACCTGTCCGGTCCGTGAGTCGCTGTCAACAATGCATTGATGTTGGACGGTGGCATGAGATTTGCAACCTCTTCTGGAACGAGATATGATGTTGTTCGAGGCTGTACATCAGAGTCATTCTGAACTGTTACTGAGTCTTGCTGGAACGGTGCGTTATCGATACGGAAACTTTGCTCTGGCGCTTCAGTCGCCGTGGCATTCTGACCTGCGTTTTCATGTTGCTGGTTTTCGTCAAACCAGGTCCCATGAAACACAGATACATTTGCTGGTAGATTGTCGTGTGACGGCTGACTAGCAGTTGTTTGAGGAGTGGCGTTTGCACCTTCTAGCTCATGGAGTCGGCCAGCTTCGAGGTACCCAGAGGGCCCGGCATCGAGGTTGAGCTGGCTCGCTTCAAGTGTCTGCTGAGGCGCGAAAGACACGTCGTGGAGGGACTGATTTGACGCCGGTGGAACCGCTTGGGCCGAAGGACCTGACTGGTCGACCCCTCGCTCAAGACCTGGGATCACAATTCCTTGTGCTAGCTGTGATGTCAGCACCACCACATGAATAGAAATGATAGCTCGTTGGTCGCCAGGCTAGGGGCAGCTCGTTGATAACAGAGAGGTAAACAAGGTTTAAGAACATGACCTTGAACGGGAACTCATAAGAATGATTTGCCCTGACAGAGGTTCCGCATGGGGACATATTGAGCTTGTGATCAACGAACTTTGGTAATCGTACCTGGGTTATTGTTGCTACGGAATTGCGAGTGTGTTTGAGCAGGAAGTTGCCCCTGGCCTGCAAGAACGAAGGCAGGAGCGCTACCGTCGAACGGTAGAATCTGTGCCGGAGGTGCGGCAGGCAACCCCTGATTCCCAGGCAACTCGAGATTCTCCGGAGCAGCTGCTAGGAAAGCACCACTCGGAGACATGGGATATTCAAACCGAACCCCATCACCATTCCCTGCAGACGAATAGGAAATTGGCTGTCGTGCGTGGGAGTGACCGCCTTTGTGCGATCTTGGGGGCCCACCCTGAGCACTAGGGTTTGAGGGGGTAGCGAATCCCTCATGACCAGTCTTGAAATTGAACATGTTCGCCAACTTTCAAGCCTGATCGTGGTTTGGAAACGATACAAGCGCTTTTGCAAATGATGCAAATGCCTCTTCCTAATCACTTGATTTACACAGCTGCAAGCTCGATGAGGAGACGTAGCTGCAAATTCCAAGGATAAGAATATTGACTTGTATCGGCTACGGGGAGAGAAACCGCAAGAGACGAGGAGGAGGCGACGGCTTCGTAACCTCATATATCCCAGACAGAGAAAGTTTTGCCGCACAATTGTTACTTCACATCGGAGAGCTGACGGCAACGCCAGCATGCTTCGAAGATCGGAGCATGGAGAGTTTCAAGAGCTTCTCCGATGCCTGACCAATCGCTCCTGCTCTTTACGATCTTTCGCGGGGCGAGCGCAGTTTCCCAAGGTTCATCGCACCGTATGCAGAGGCAACGACCAGGTATGAGAACAGCAGACCATCAGCTCGTGCCACAAGTTTAGTCTTCGGATTTACCGGCTTCCTCATGTCAAATCGAACGTAGATGTGGCGGCAGCAGAACGCCTCCTGCACCACCGATAATGATCCTCGTCAGATTGATGGTCACCGTTGCCCCGTATAATGAACGAAATGCTCCCGCCGTTTCTTGAGCATTTCGCCCGTTCTCACGACGCGTCGATTGAGAGCATATGAGGCATTCACTGCACAGTCCGAGTCCTCTTCTTATTTCCACTCATGAGAATATCTCATTATCTCTCGAGGATCGAGCTACTCATTTGACAGCCGTGTTGCCTCATCCTGTTCGTGTAAAGCCGGTTTTGAGCGTCGTCAAGCAAGTGGCGTCAAGTGAGTGGCGTCGTAGCTATCACATCCAAGCACCAGTCAGCTACCATGTATCGGTAACGTGTCGCTTCATGAGACCCATATAAGACGCTGCAACTGATTCACAGAATCATGAGTCCGGTGATGGAAAAGACACCAGTCCAAAAGACTCAGGGTGAGATGTGGCGGATGGCATGTCACCATCTTGGTGTGATAGCTCATCCATGATTCCAGTCATGAAGATGCATCCATTGTGGCGATGTCAACACGTCAGACAGAAATACTGATGCGTTGAATAGCAACAAGCCTCACACCAATATGTGGTGGTAAGTTTTCTCTAAGACCTGTGGTCCACGCGTGTTATGGAGTAAATGGCATCGGCGCGTCAACAACACCTTCCTCAGTAGGAAAAACTTCCCGTAGATGCTTCGTCCTCATGAAGTAATGTCTAGTAAAGACTGTCAGCCATTGCAAGTCAAGTACTCCTACCTCGTATGGGTGCTGGCTGCGTCGTGTTGGCATAGCGAAGTTGGTTGACAGTTTTTGTGGGTTTCCTGGTTATTCAGCTCGGTGGCGATTTCCCACTGCTGCACTGCAAGCCGTGGCATCATAACTTTAAGTGCTTCAGGAACGTCCAACCACCTGCGAACAGTATAGAGGACCTAGAAGAGTTGATTGCTGGTATTTGAGGGCCGCGAAGTCAAGTCACGATGGCTCAACAACAGGATGCAATGGTACAGCGAACACCCGACAAGCATTCGTCTGATGCGCCGTCCGTGTCGCAAAATCCATCGCAGCAGCAAGTCGCCCAATCGCTACCGTCTCCGAAGGAATTGCTCTGGTGTTATCAACTTCGAAATGAGCATGCTGCCTTGATGAGGCGTACGGACGATCTTGGGACGCAGCTTGGACACCTACAAGAGAGTCAACAAAACGGGGAGCGAGCATATTCGACTTTATCTCAATGTTATTCTGGTTTATCTGATAGCTTCAAAGCCGCTGAAAGTGTTTTGAATAATTATGCGGCGCGGCTTGATGACGTCGAAAGATCTGTAGCAGAAAAGCCTGATACAGCAGCCATGCTGCAACAACTTCTCTGCACGATGAGAAGCGAGATGGAAGGGTTGGGGCTTCAATTAGCCAAGCCCTGTAGGGGAGCAGAAGTTGCATTCTGCCAGAGACTTGATGCCACAGAGGGCGTGTTGCAATTGCTAGTGCAGACTACTGAGAGTATGAGGGATCTGATTTCTGGGCTGACGGATGAGTTGCGACGTGTGCAGACAACAGCCCTGGCGGTGCAAGACAGGTTAAATACAATGCAGTGGAAAGGGAGTACTCGGCTCGCACCGCCAGGGTCAGTATGGCAAAATGCAGGACAGAACTCAATCGCGAAGAAAACGGAGGGACTGGACCTTCCCGCTATGGGCACATGTCAAGTCTGTCAAGATGATTTGGCTGAGAAGGGTGGCCTTTTCATCGCCAAAAAAACCACTATCATGGATAGCCAGCCGGCAGAGACGCACCAGGAGCTAGTCCCACGATGGGACAACCATGTGGCAAACAACAATCCGAAGGAAATAGGTAAATCGCAAGGATTCCATGGTCCGGTGATGAGTCAGTGGAGTCCCGAAGTCGAGGAGCATCATCAGTATGGAGGATCTTTGGAAATTGACCAGATGCCTTCTCCGCTTGGTTCTGCGCACTGCCTACCGTACATTTCAACCCCGGCTTCTATCGAAAGAGCTTGTACTACGGTTACAGCGACGTCTATTACGTGTACCGGACCAGACCCGACGAAACCTCAAGAGACGAGTATACGGCAGGGTAACCGAACCTTGCGCGAATATTTAAAGGAGTGTCGCACACTTCTGCACGGGCGGTTTCCACGCCGGCGCAATGAGGCAAATGCGGTAGAATTATTCTGGGAAGGTCTGAATGAAGATGATGATACCATGGTCGCAAAATCAAAAATCGAAGAGGCATTGGAGCAAAAGGGCTGGCTGTGGGAGGTATGCTGTGATGTCGTTGAGGAACTTGAACATGGGAAACAGAGATCCACTACGTCGGCTACCGAAGAACAGGAAGCACAGAATACACAAAAACAGGTATCAAAAGGTCGCAATATGAAAAAGAGGAATTACAGTAGTGAGAGCTACAGACCTAGTAGCCGTTCGAGAACAGACTGGGCTCCAACAACCGATACAGACTCGATACCCTTGGCGGTTGTAGCGGAAGAAAGGGCCGGGTCGGGGCAAGTAAAAAAGAAAGGCAGGACTGCAGTGAGCTGCGCAAGGGCTTCACAGAGAGGTCAGCCGCATGACAGTCGCCTCCAGCCAGCACCAAGAATAACCAGAAAGGCATCCTTACGATCGAATGCTGGAGACCGAGCGGGAACAAAGTCTGAATACTATACGGAGAAAACAACGGGCAGACAACAATCGTTTCGAGGGAATAGGAAAAGGCGTAGACGTGAAATCCCGATTGTTTGGGATGAGGAAGTCGCTGACCTTAGTTAACGGTAATCACGGCCTACTGGCCTAGTGGCGGCACCGCTGTGGAAGCCCTGGCTGATTTGAACTTGTAATGCATCAGACGGATTGCTTAATTGTGCTTAGATAAATCAGTTTGGCCGTTGTAGTAAATCCAGCTTCAGCATTGACATGAAATGCGACACTGTACAATGCAGCCTGACCTCGAGCAAAAGGGAGTAAGTACATTAGCTACTTCCAGCTTCGTAGCCATCTAAGCCTCAAAGATGTATCGACCATTCGTCCTATCCTCAACCATGACTTCAATTCGTCCCTGCATGAGCTCTTGTCCATCAACGATTATACCAGCGCGCATTACTTGTCCATCTTTAACCTCTCCGACGCCCTTTGGCGTGCCGGTCAAGACGATGTCGCCAGCTTCAAGAGTCATTACTCTAGAGATATCCGCCAATTGCCTTGGAATACGGTAAAGCATTAATCCAGTACTATCCGACTGCTTCGTCACGCCATCCACGGAGAGTGTCAGAAGGGCATTGTGAGGATCAGGAATAGCAGACTTGGAGATTCTCTCAGAGATGGGCAAGAATGTATCAAAACCTTTGGCGATTGACCACGGTAGACCAGCCTTCTTGGCGGCATCCTGTACGTTCCTCCCTGTCATGTCGATAGCGACGCAGTATGCTGGTACGAATAAGTAAGTCGTTGTGTGTTACACCTCGGGAGCAGCGTCACCCACAGTCAATAGCTTCCAACGCAGCCTCCTCGTCATTTGGATCGAAGTCCCGCAAAGTTTTGCCAATGATCAAGCCCAACTCAACCTCATAGTGCAAGCTTACACCCATAGGACGTAAGACTGGTCCTGCACCGGGGGTCAAGATAGACGATGGAGGTTTTAGAAATAAGAACGGCTGCTTTGGTCTCGTATTGTTCAGCTCCGCAATATGTTCGCTAGACAAAGAGGGCATTAATGGATGCATTTTGATGGAAGACTAGGAGTTTTGCGCGGTCACTCACGCATAATTACGGCCAATGCACATAACCTTGCGGCATTTCGCTTTAATCGATGCCATGATTGGATTTGTCGTAGTGATTCCCTTCAGCCAGATGGCATCAACTCATATAACGGGTGTTTACCGCTCAAACGTCCCATCATGAAGGCATTGACATCATCACATCTGGCGTGATCGTTGTCTTTGTCGCCTTCCGCCGGCTATCGTGATGAGCGATTGGAGAGTGCTACGGTTAAGAAAGATGATATATTGCTTATTACTGTGATATACATCTATACATAAATCATCTTTATAGATTCCGAGATGGTCTAACGGTCATGATTTCCGCTTGTCACTGTTCAGAGCAGAACGAGCGCGGGAGACCGGGGTTCGACTCCCCGTCTCGGAGTTTTTTATTTCCTCCTTTCGTAAATCCCCTTTTTACAAGTCCGTCTGGCGGCTCAACAGCCAAAAAGTTGAGTGATAAGACCTTTGGCAACCGATCGCTTCTTGGGCACGACTTTTCTATTACTGATTGACGGTGGACGCTTGTGAGTATGTACATTGAGAAAGTCTGCCAGATTCATTTCAGCGTCAGTGCATTTCTCCTCTCCCGAATATGGATACCGAGCCGTCATTTTTCAGAAGATATAGGAATTCCTTCTCCACCCAGCCTGGGCTGTCTCGGCCTTTTGATTCTTGAGGCAGCGCGAATTTGCCGCCCCTACTGATTCGTAGGACTCCGCTCACGTCTTTCGCGAAACCGGTATCCAAATTTCGCAATTGCATGACCATTTGCGCTTGATAAGCCATGGAAGCAATAAAGGACGCACTTTCCACTTCTAACGGTGTGCTTCCCGGCGCGGTGTTATGTATCAACGGTGAGTCTGCAGAAAGCGTGACAACCGTAGAATGAACGACCTACGAAAGTAGTCAGCAATATACTTGCGGCCAAACAATCGTTGAGAAGCACAGACTTACCTCTCTAAGCCCCATAATACAGTCCGTTAACTCTGTAGCTCCTATGCTTTCTCCACCGCTTGCAGCCAACAGAAGATCTGGTTGGTCGATGAGAAGAAGTACCTCATTGCCATCCTGTTCCTTGTTCTTAATCTTATCGATGACATACTCAATTTCTCTCTGTATATTATCGAGAGACTGGTCTGGTCTCCCTGTCCAGCGCAGCTTCTGTAACTCCCTATCCATGTGACTAGCTGTAGTCTGGGTGAATGGTGCCGGGGAAGGTGTCCTGTCAGCGATCGCAGGAGGGCCACGAATTGGTAGATTCTGGACTCCTGGCCTTCCAAGTTTGGCAGCCCCCGTGAACGGGGGACTTGCAGGAGGCGGGCTTGAGGCGCTGGGAGTATAAAGTTCTGTGAGCCCATCTACGAAGGCGAAACTAGCCTCCTTAGAAAGTCTGTTCAAATCAAGGCCCTGAATTATGATTAATATCGGACATACGCTCGAGTGTAGCATTGGCCCAAGACTGCACAGTCTGCACTTACCATCCTCTTTGCTTCAGTTTTCCAAAACTCCAGGCTCCTCAGGAAGCTTACCAGAACAACTTTCTTTGTCTGATTGCGTGTTCCTGAGCTACTCAAAAGGCTCCGACCTTCGCGAAGCTCTGAAGACAATCCGGAATCAGATCCGTACAGCGTATCACAAATCAACCGAAGTACAAGCCAGCTACTTGTAGCCCCAATCACGGATGTGCACACTGTAAGAGATCCCACTGGTTGAGGCGCCGTGTATGGCAGCAAAAGAGGATTTGCAGGGGTCGGCATTCTGTCCTCGCCCAGTAACAATTGAGAACCCTAGTCGAATGCCCCGTTTTGCCAGAGCGACAACAGCAATCCTCTCCTCTAAAGCAAATGAGCCCCTAAGGGAATGAGATCAGAGTTCGAGATAGATTTGCAGTGCCAACTGACGAAGATCCACACTCTGCTATTATTCATTCATATGCGCGAGCACGGTTGCTCAGCTTTCAAGTCACAGTACACGAACCGACTTGCAAGAGAAATATGGTCAAAGCACCGTACCCCAAAGCACAGTCACAAGTATTTGGATGTCAGACAACACATCTCTTATCTCCAATGCCGAAAGGTGATTTATTCCCCTATAATCACGGTCGATATGGCACAATGGGAACGGCCTCGCTTTGATATACTTATTGGAATAAATGCCGTTAGTCGCGTCGCGTTGTCGACCGTGTAACGCGTTACAAGCTCAACGTCACCTCCCAAAAAACAGCAACTGACAATGATATTCAAGTGAGAGATGAGCCAGTTTCACTCGCGCTGTGCTCAGGAGCAAGTGTGATATTTGAGCCTACTTATTTCAGCTTCTTTCAACATCTCAGGTTGCAATTCCAGCCGTTCATCTGTGGTCGGTTATCCGCAGCTGGTATATGGCATGAAAAGATCTACCGTCGAAGACGAATCCGCCGGTCTTTCAGCAAGCCTGCACGATGATGCGTGCCTCGCTTGCTTGAAACGCCAAAACCCTTTCTGTGGATTGTGGTTGAGAGCGCAAGCTCTAGAAGTGGTCCATGTCTTAACTGATTTACGCCAGTCAATAACGACTCACTTCGTGACTGTGCTTTCACTACACGGATTGGACAAGCGACTTCAAAGAGTTGCTGATACTCAGGTGGTTCTTTCGGAGACTAGCCAATCTTTCCGTGCATAGTACTCCATGCCTTCTCTTCCCTTTTTTTTCTTGCGCAATGCTCATCAAGGACTCTTGCCCGTTGACTGCAGCGGTCGCCATTTGGAATACATAGGCAAATGACGTGTTGGGACGTCAATGACTCGACCCCCTTCGTATTTAAGACTGTTGTATGGATATGGCTTCCGTCAGCATAGCACGCGCCAAACCACTCATTTAACATCGAGCGTCCAATTGATTTTTTTATGACTCGTTCTGATCTATCGAAGGGTGTCTAACCAGGCTGGCCAACATGGTTGAGCAAAATGCAAGAATCAAGCACATATCTCACTTGACCACTTTTCCGGATGCTGAGCAGGCAGAGTGCTTGCTACATAAGCTTGCATATATGGCGGCTTATATCATGCAAAAATATGGGTTCAAGTTAAAGAGACTAGCCGAATTCTATCCCCCGAGCAACCACAAAGGTCTTTTGATGGGCCGAAATACACGTCACGAGCAAATTGAAATACGGCTGAGGTCTGAAAGTGATCGCACATTATTTTTACCTCGAGAAGTCGTAATGGATACGCTGATACATGAGTAAGAATGCTACGCACTATCTATCTTCTTGACCAGCCTAGTCTGATGGTTTACTCTAGATTGTCCCACATGAAGTCAATGGACCACGATCAGACGTTTCGGAATACCTATTGTGAGCTCTGGAAGTCGTATTCAGCGCATGTAGCTTATTACCCTGAATGCTTCTCGTTCAGCTGGCCTAGCAATCAAAGAAGACTTGCTGCTAATCATTGCCAAATGCAGAGTGCTCAGGAGCAAGTCGAGGTGAAACGTCATCAGCACCAGGCACACAAGGGTAAACAGAAGGACAGACCGGTTCTCACTCATATGCAACACCTGGATATCTCACCGAGGCGCGAACCAAAGGAGCATCGCCATCGTCATCATCAACATGCTAGGGAAGCCGAGCATCGAAATCGCCCCGAAAGACCCCAACACATCAAGGAAGAGCACGACAAAAGGAATGAAATCGAACATCCTAAAAGGAGGAACTTATGTCCAAAGTGTGGATTGGAACATAAAGGAGAGATATGGTACATCTGCGATGGCTGTGGCTGTCTATCCCCTTACGGCATCTCCTGATGAAGCATATCCGCGTCGGAACGCAAGTGATAAACGAAACCAGTCTGATACAGTCATGTGTATCAACTAGGCAATGTGGCAGCAAAAATCACAGCATATCCCAATCAGTACAATGACATACTTCATATTGATGATCTTACAGACGGAGTTGAGTTTTTCTATTTTGATGTTGAATGGCCGCGGACTCTATATGCCCTCCAATTGGGTTTTGCTTTATATACTCTGTAAGCCATCTGCAGTGACTCGTCCTCTCTGCGAAATCTCTCCCAGATAGTGAGATGTATTGGCGTCAACTACATTCAACAACATCGCGGTGAAGCTCGTGTAAGGCTTTGCCCATGTGCATTTAGTAGCCTCAGTGACAACTGGGCAACAGGTACCCCGTAGGGACTGGACAGGCAACGAATCCCGGCGTCCCAAGCTTGAGGTTGGACGATGGTGAAAGCATTTGACGACACCAAGACTTCCGTCCCATATGCAGAGTGGCTAGCGATGTCTGATCCTGCAAGAAACCTCAATCTGGGCCCATAATGAATCAGACGCAGGAAATTCTGACAGCGGTACAGACAGCATACCAGGGAGTCCATCGTATCAGAGTTGCCCGAAGGACAGAGAACATGCAGGTATCCTTAATATAGCCATCAGACGCTGTCAAATGCAATGTGTCGTCACCAGCTAACGTGAAAACTCAACCTATGTGTGCTTATCATCGCATATAAGTGCGCCGAGTCCCACCTGAAAGCTTTTGTTCAAGTCTCAATCAGGTCTTTCTGCCAAACGGGTCTATAAAAATTCGTCCGGGAAAGAGGATTGAAATCCCAAGTCGTCACCCCTCATGTCGCAGGGAACGACGAAGCAGAGACATCGGCCTATCATCCGCGAACGACAGCCTTACCTGCGTCGAATGGATAAGTTGAAGTCAATGACTGTGATCTGTTCGCATTCGAGTTGCAGGTCTGATAAAGTCTTGTTGACCTTGTTCGAGAAGCACGTCCCCTCGAGTTGTGAGGCGCTCGATATTAAGAAGCGTTTTGAAGCAAGGGGTGAAGTAACAGAACAGCTACACCATTCTAAATGATGGGCCTTGCAGCCCATTGGCTTACAGCAAATCACACTTACTGACGCCACAACCGTTGACGTGCAGCAAACGCTCCGAAGCCTTTCACAGAGAGGCAGATGCATGAGGGAGTGCGTCTGTGACGCAAATGCGACGAGGCATTGGTTTAGGAATACTTGAGATGCTCAAGGCTGCCATCAGGGGCGGGGGAAGGCCTTGACCTTGACGATCGTTTGGTGCCAGCGTACTCCAGGCATGAGGTCGGTATGGACGGATGGATTCGGAGACTAGGCAAGGCCCAATAGATTCCGCTTTCGCACAAGCGAAAAGACAAGTGCCAGTCATATAAATGGCCGTGTCCACCCCGGGGCCATATTCCAGAAGTATAAATCAGCCAGGACAGAACGCAAGAGTCCAGAACCGTGAAGAATCGCTGGAATGCTTTCTTCTCTTGCAGTAAATGCTGCGATTGCCAATCTTCTTTCCTCCTCCTCTGAGTACAGGAAGAGTGTTTCAAGATGCCCCCAGTGCAAATGCACTGCACGGCGGACCCCGCATTGGACCCCGACGATTGGGTCCAATCTCAGCCAACCATCCTAGAACAACTGGAAGAAGAATTCATGTCAAATGAGACTGTTCTCAAGCGCGGGGAACAACGGTCAGAAGCACCAATCCCCTTCCGTACCTTCCTCCCTGCCCAATTCCCGTCGTGTCCCCCACCGCAATATCCCATCCACGGATTCCTTTCACTTTATGGCTATGATCCTTGCCAAAAGCTAGACCCCCAGAAAAATTTTAGCCTCAGCACGAAAGAGGATGTTGAGGAACTCCTGGAGACGAGAGCTGTGAGATGGGTCGTAAGAACCTTCCACCTCACTGGCTCGAGGAATCGGCCCTTGACAGCTATTAGGAATGCAAGTGGTCTGTCGTGGCGTGTTGGCCATCATCTGAAGATGACTAGGCCTCAATGCCCAGATCATCTGAAGGCTGATTTTGCCTTTGTATATGGTCCACCAGATATTCAACATGACAAGATAATCGCAGTGTTGCAGGCTAAATGCGTGGGGAATCTGACAGATTGTGATTGGAACAATCCTAGCCCTACAGAGGACGCGATAGCTCGGGAGGCTAGAGGGTGAGTTCAGATTTATCCGTGAGCCATACAGTGTGCTGAAACTAACCAGCTCAATGGAAGTCTTGCTGTTCTGTTCAATACTCGTCGCATCATGTTTTTTGATGCAACCAAGCTGGTTCTTTTTGAGTGGGAGCACCACGCAGACCCTTCAATCGGTACCCTTAGGCAGGTTCATGTTCTTGACGTGTTTCAGCATAGCAGACGCATCAGGCCACTTATGCTCAAAGTCATTTGCGAAGGTCTCGATGACAAAACAGGGCACGGACGATGGTACTGAATTGGTCACGGAGCCCTCAGGCCAATAATATTGCTTTTGCTTATCAGAAGAAATCATCTTCTTCAATGTCAGGTCTATGCCAGAGGATTTCAGGGAGAACCGTTATTCACCATGTCCTCAAGTATGGGACATGCCTTTTGAGAGAAAATTCGCATGTTGTCAACGCAGAGGTTAGATGAAGGCAATGCAGTCCTTTTAAGGGATGTCTGCATCACTGGTATCATCGACGTCACAAAATCCAAAACTAAAACCAGCGGCACTTTCTTCGTCGTCACCGTGTACAACTTCGTCCCACTTCCTCTTCCTACTGCTTTTCAACTCTTCTTGTTCCAACTTCTTCAGACCCTCCTCTAGATCCTTAGGGTGTGACTCCCTCATTCTCTCCACAAATTCGACAAATGCTTCCTCACAGACTTCTTTCTTGAAGCCACTGACTTGGTCCGGCTTATGTTTTAAAAAGCCAAGTACTGCTGGCAAATGCTGGGTTGGCACAAAATTCTGCGTTATCGCGACTGACGCTTCAATATTGACGACCAGATGCCACCATCCACTGGGAACGTGCAGAATTTCCCCTTCCCTGCAAATGCCTTCAAGGCATCCTGCCGTTCGCCGCGCTTCGGCGTGGAAAGTGAGGAGCCACTCAGCTATACTCAATGGCGCGGTCACTTCGCTTTCATCTTCACACACGAACACACCAGGAGGAGTGAAGTTGTTATTGGCAGGGAACATTATCCAGAATTTTGCGCCCCGCAGCACGGCATTCCATGCTGATGTGGCGTTTGGATCCTTATGAAATGAGGAGCCGCTCCGTGTTGGTCCGATAATAATCCATTGGTGGTCAGGCCTCATCGAACCGAGGGCACTGAACAGGTCCTGACCAAAACATGGAGGCGGCCAGAAAGACGGTGTCTCGGAGGACTTTATGTCTTCTACCGTTCCATTTGACAAGTCCGTAACGCAACTATCTGGTCCTTGAAGGCCCATTGTCGTAACAAACTTGTTGTCAAATAGGTATAGAGGACTTTCATCAAGATTTTCCTCCATATACTCGTAATAGTCTCGAAGCTTCCAATCAACTGCCTCTGCTCTAAAATATTTCTTGCCGTGACTTTGTAGTGCATCTCGCGTACTCCAGTTCTTATAGATGGGCCATGACTTGACTGGTTCAGTCAGAATAAAAGGTTTATCAGACCACTTGTCCAAAAACTCCTCATGGGTGAGGTCGGAAAGACGGGCTATCGTATTCTCTTTAGGAATCCTCGTAACAAATGGCGCAAGACTGATATTTGCACATTGAAATGGACGGTAAAGTGTATCTGAGTAAAGTGACGAACAGTCCGGAGAAGCAATTATCGATCGCGGCAAATTATTGTAAGTAGCATACCAGGACCCTCGCCAGGTGAAACTTGAGATGCTCTTACTGCAGCGCTGCATTAGCTTCAAAAATCCCTCTGGATTCGGCAGAAATGCACTTACGAGACAAACAATGCCCTCCAAAGTTCCTCCGACCTACCAAAAGCATATAATGCCTTACAAGTGGCACTCAATGCTCTTAAATCCCGTGCGTCTAGCAGTTCCAAACACATCATAATCGTATCGTCAGGGACATTTGCCAGCATACCCATGGAGGGTCGAATATCAGATGTTGCTGTGAGCGCATTACCGGACGGCTTCACGCCTAATGGATGAGCGGGCACACAGTCGCTGTTGGGATCCAAGTCGACAGCAGCGTCGAAGACGTCTGACTCCGATGGCGGCATCATCTAAAACCTATATCTGGCCGCCAATGTTAATGTAAGAAGATTGATTGCTTGGACCGGTATTTCCAGCGTGTGCACGACGTTCAGGAAAATATTTTTTTTGTAGCAGTAACCGTGGGAACGCGCTGGGAAATCAGGTACCCGTCTAATAGTGGCAATAAAGGAGGCTACATTCAGAGGTCTACGATAGGAAAGGTAGAATGATCTAATATCAATTTCGAACATGTTATGACGAATAGTATGGCTTCCTTAGATCGATCCAATAGTTTCAGGAATTGCATGTTTTCCGCGCATCCATCTATCATCTCATAATATCATCATCGTCCCTCTTCAACCTTCCCTCATCCTTGTATTTTTCCTCAAGAACCAGATCCTTCACTCCTTCACTCAAACGCCTTCGTCTCTGCGGATCATATCTCTCCAGCGATCTTCGCCGCTTCTTAGAAGGTCCACGTTCCCTTGGTGAAGGGGAAGCCCGCCGTTCACTTCTGTTCCGGTCAGGACTTGGACTCAAACTTTTGGAATGACTTCCTTGACTTGCCGGGCTCGAAGATCTAATCGGGCTGAGGCTTGAGCCAGAGTAGCGTGACCTGGATGGCGAGCAACTTTGGCTGATGCTAGATTTGTATCGTTGGGTGCCGCGGCCCCCAGCTCTTCGCGATGGGGTGCGAGAGCGGGACCTCGAGACAGATGGGGTAATAGATCGGGATCTGGACCTAGACCTACATATCGAGCGAGAATTGGATCTTACTGGAGTGTGACTAGTTGACTCCGATGTTGAGCGAGATCTAGATCGCATCACTCTTTTCTTTCCCTTGTGAGGTAGTCCACGTGAAGGTGGCAACGGAGGATGCAATCCACGTTGACCTCTACCGCCTCTATCTCGTCTATGTCTTGGTGGTGGTGGTGGTGGTGGTGGTGAGCGGCTAACGACCGAAGATATTGATCGTGATCTTGACCGGGAAACTGATTGCTCCGGATTGTATCTTCGTTGTCTTTTGTTCGCTCTTGTAGGACTTGGTGACCTCAATTGCTTATCCGGTGTCATGCTTCGATCACGGCTCCAGTCTCGTCTGGCATATCGTCTTCGTCCACTCTCTCGCCGTCTATCGGGAGGAGACCGAGATATCGACGGCGAACGTGACTTCATAGGTGATCTCGACCCAGAGACGGATCGACTTCTCCCCCGCGATACAGATCGAGAATAACTTCGTCCTCGTCCCCTTTCCCATCTTCCACCACGCCGCGAATTGCCTCGTCCTCGTCCTGGTCCACCACCAGGAAAGTATGTGTCTCCACCTCTTCTTCCTCCTCTCCACCGTGAGTCCGATGGACCGGGTGGCAGAGGCGACCTTCGTCTTCGCGGGGGTGACCTGGAATCGCTATCTCTGTGATCAATTCTTCCACGACCCCGAGCCGGAGGTGGCCCGCGACCGTGGTCTGTTCGTTCCCGAGCACGTATGGCATTGAGTTCTGCTTCGCGTTGAAGTTCTTCATCGCGAATTCGTGCTGCACGTTCTGCATCAAGCTGTTG
>JAGYHZ010000077.1:0-19289 GCA_024244195.1 Ascosphaera aggregata | reverse complement strand
TACGATGGCTTTGTGCAATTGGGACCTTAAGGCAATTTTTCCTTGATTTGTTACCTATGCTGGACAAAATGACTAGGATGGAGAAAACGCTTCGATGATATATAGCTAAAAGGGATAACAAACAAATAAGGACCAACTGTGATGAACGCCGAGATAATGCAATTGACTCTGAGAGTTATGAATCGGAGCGAGTTGAGTGCTCATGGATGAATAGTGAGATGACTGTTATCCTTCATTACTCAAGGACTCCATAGCGGCTCATACGGTGGGGACGTTTCTTGCTTCCCTTCAAAGCAGACGACATCCGTGACCGCATGTCACTAGCTATAGCTTTGCCAGAATTGGTACTATTCACGAACGTTAGCACCATGTCACTGCGCCATGAAAATGCCTGCTGAGGGTCGCGACTAACATTCTTCCTGAACTATCAGATGAAGTATGACCATCTGCTTGAATACCGGCAAATGGGTTTTCAAATATACGGGTGGTTTCATCTGCAGAGGAAGAACATTGTTAGCAGGCAGACGAAATGTCACGATATATGGGAACCGAAAAAGAACATCATACACTCCTCGTCCTCAAAATAACATCGATTTTCTTCTGAATCTACTTCGTCATTCTCCCAGAGTTGTGTCCTCTCTGGCGAGACTTCGGAATCTCTGGAGTAGTCTGATAGCAAGGACGATGCTCGAGATCGGCCCATCTTATATCTCCGATTAGGCCTGTTGGGAAGATAAAACTTGAGGTCAAGCATATTGTCTGCCTGGCTTCTAAAACGCTGTATCTGTAATATCTCACGAATGGGCGCTTGAGTTATTATAGCGAGACGAAGTTCATGTGAACGATAAGATAAGAAGTGGTTGAAATGCAAGGTATTTCACGAGATGAAACTAAGATGAAGCCGATGTGATGTGATGCGATGCGATGCGATGCGATGCTGTTATTATAACGGAGTTGTCTGGTTTCGTGCAAAGACCCTGCAGCCGTCGACTCGGCAATGCCCCGGCTATTTTATATAGACCTGCCTCGACACACACACACCGACTGGCTGAACCCGGGGAAAAAGGTGAATCATGGTTGCGACAGATAGTACGCGTCGCAGTGACTCTTAATTGTGCACACTTTGTCGCTGAGCAAGATGACGCACTTTCAGTTTCGTCCGCCACTCTAAGCGCCGCTCACCATCTGGGGGTGCAATGGTCTTGCTATTGAACCTGCATTGATTCGCCAAGTTGTCTGGGAAAAGGTCCTCTTAGGGGTGCAATCCCGCGTTTCCATGATTATCGACATGAGCACCCCATTGGCTCTAAGATCATGAACGGGATCATTCTTGTGTCGAACCACGGTTTCCGCCACTGTTCCTGTCACGCTCATACTACACAGTCCGGAAGCAACTCAATACGTTGAATCCTAATCCCCCCAGATTCACAGCAACTTGCCTTTTTTCTTTCCTTATTTTCGCTTGCTCCTTAACGTGATTAGATCACCGTCAAGAACTCAATGGTTGCCTTACGTCAAACAGGGCGGACGACTGATTCATAAGGCTAAATTTAGTTGCTCGCTGGCCGTCCGCTGGGCGCTTTGTTTCAATTGGAACGACGCACGCTTCGTGCGCCAATTCACATGCTAAACTATACGGTCCAAGTTTTAATGCCGCGCGCAGCGATTTAAATTATATTACAGTTGAAGACAGATCCATTGATGGGGCTCATGGTGGCTTTCTGCTTGAAACTACTAGTTACATAACGAGACTTCGAAGTGGCTCTGACTCTCGAAGTACCATTACGCAATCAGCTCAGATGTTCTAGAAGAAGCAAATCGGTCCGCAGCTCAGACATGGGAATACCTGTGACCTCCTTCAGACGAGTTTCAATTGACCACCACCCTGCTGAAGTGAACCAGGGTCAACTATCCACACGGTTGAAGTTTATATATTTATGCTCCAGATCTACGCACGGGCAGTTCCTTGGCATAGTCCACAGCTTGAAGAACGGAAAGAAGTCTAGATAATCACAGCAACTTTAGATGTTCGTTCTGCCTAGACGAGGCTTACATTCAACCTGACGCCATTCGACTTTGATCAAAGTTGCCCTGTCTGGAGCTCAATTCATTCACGCGTGGTTTCATGCATGTTATCAGTACCTGGAACTGAGCAAGCCTGGGCAAACTGCTTAGGGGAAGCTTTCAAGAAACGAATGCGAAGCCTCCATGCCCTCTCCGCTCTCCCCTCTCCAAAGCAGGTGCACGGTTCAACGTGGTAACCACTTTATGAAAATGAATTATCACCAGCGCTGTCCCGTCTTCCTGCTCGTCGGTTGTTCACCAAAAATGGAATCAACCAGAGCAGCATCCCAATTGGCACATTGCGCAGCGACACGAGCCGCAGCTACACCGTTTCCGGCCTCCTTCATGCGTCTTTGTACCTCATCCGCCCAAGTCTTTTCGCAGTCAATCGCTAGCGCGAGACCCTCGTCGAGCGATTGTTTACCTAAGGGACTAGAGACGCCACATGTGAGTGGATAGAACAATGCGCCCCTGGATTGTTCAGCGCCATTCCTCAGCTTTGATCGCTGAACTCGCGATTCGATAGCAAGGCCGACCAAGGCCTGCATGGTGTACTGAGCATCATTTCCAGCGTTGTGTAGATACCACGGTTTCATTCCAAGTTGGGAGACGGCATTCGCGAGAGACGTCCCATTGAATTCACGCTTCAGGGCGCGGTATAATACGTTCGTGTCTAATTGGTCAATGAATATGTCTGACAGTTTTGTCTCAATGACGTTCTTCCTTCGACTCAATGTTCGAGCTGCGAAAAGTTTCGTACATCCCAGAGACCATAGGTACTGGATATCCATCATAGCCTCGTGCCCCACGAAGATGAGGTTCCGCTCAGAAATAACTGCATCCTGCTGAGCTGTGACTGAAGCTGAGTAAGGAGGTCTAAAACAGGCCTCAACTACCTCCACGATCTTAGACAGTGGGACAATTTCACTTTTACCAAATTGAAAATCTTCGGGACACCCCTCCATATATCGAGAGTTCACAATATGTGTGTACTCAGCAATTCGGAAATGGCGTGTTCTGATCTTGGAAATCCAATTGCAGCCATAGTCTCCAGGGGCCAAACCAATGAGGTCTGTTGTGTCAAGTGTCGAAACGCCGATCTCTGTGATCTGGCTGTGCTGAACTTCATTAGATTCAACGTCGACGCAGATGAAAATGGGTTGCTTGGTCATCTGATATTGAGGAGGTTGCGAAGTATCTAATGGAGGAAGGATGTTTCCGACAGCAATATTCCATGCTATTGCATCGCTCTGCTGATTTTCCCAAGGCTGAGAATAATCAAGATAAGACGAGGGGTTGTCAGATCGAGGTGGTCTCAGCCCCAAATATTCCTGTGTACGTCTCAGAGAGTCAACCCATATTCTCAGCCTTGCACGCTGATCTTCGGTATGCTTGATGCCTTTCGCACCATTTCCTCTCTTCTTGTTGCGTCCTGCCCCAAATGCCCGTTCAAGCTTTGAGGTGAAGGCTGCGAAAGCATCCAGAGTACAGCCAATTGGTGGCTCGTCAAGGTTCTCCTCTGCAG
Source organism: Ascosphaera aggregata (assembly GCA_024244195.1). Classification (NCBI taxonomy): domain Eukaryota; kingdom Fungi; phylum Ascomycota; class Eurotiomycetes; order Onygenales; family Ascosphaeraceae; genus Ascosphaera; species Ascosphaera aggregata. The sequence goes on along the minus strand of JAGYHZ010000077.1, from coordinate 15,700 downwards.
GAAGGATTCTATCAACTAGGTCATCCTTCTCATATCTGCTGCGAGAGACACCTAAGAATTTAGGCAGCGGAGATCCATCTGGCTTGAAATGAGTGATAAATCCAATTTGGTCATCGTCAGGTATTGACACTATCTCGTCGTGTCCAAGTGATTTGTTGATCTGGTCGAAGAAACTCTCAACTTGCCTTAAAGGCACGAATAAGATGGGGTTCTCTGACACCGTCGTCGGAGGGTGGACATAGTAACTGTGACCTGTTAATCGCACAATCGTTTACAAAGCCTCATTTTCTAAGAGAATACTCACAGGTCCCAAGTCCGACTCCAGAACTTCCCTTGATCAAAGTGCGCCTTTGCAATCCTGTCTGCAGTTCGGTCGTGCACATATTTATATGGAAATTTTGCAACAGCAAGGAGCGGACAGAAATCGCCAAACTCCAAATCCTGTTGGATCATCTCTTTCAGAGATACATCCGCAGGTTCTTGCACCACACCACCACCGAGCGCCTTTGTGACACGGCGTGAGCGTCTATACTCAGTGGGAATGGAAACCCTGCCCACGGATTGAATGTATTCATCGTCAATGTCGCTGGTGTATGCTGTATCAGCCGTGACCTGCGTAGTTTGATCCCCGATGCAAGTCTTTTCTGGGATGGTTTGCACGTTCTTCGGCAGCTTAGACTGTCTTCCAGTATCTAGACATAGGAGCTCCGAGTTTGCGTCACCAAGGAGTAAATTGAGTCGTGCCTTTCGATCCATGATATGCCAATTACTCACACAAGATGAAGATGTATATCATTCAACATTGATCTGAGCATGTGCAGCATAATATCTGGAGAGGGCGAAGTGTTCTGTTCGTGCTGTTTACTGATTGACAAACAGTAACCTTTCTTGTGATAGCACTACAGTGCTGCCTGCATCGTCGCTAAAGTCGTCACTATCACATATAGTGAACAATCACCTCCTGTATTCCTGTAGCGCGAGCAACCTTGTTCCTACCGGCAGCTGTAAGTTGCAACCAGCAAGGGTAGCGGACAGATGGTAGCGTCTCGCAAGTGGGTACTGTGCAGTCCGGGGTAACGTTCAGGGGACAGTATCGACGACAGCGGGTTCAGGAGTCCAATGCCAGGGCGATTCTGTCTAGTTCGTGCTGGCAAAGGAACCGTACCACCAAGATGCCGTCACTCATTTGCCTGTTTTCATCCCAACTCGGTCAGCACATCGCGTGCTCTGTCCCTCTGGACTCATCTTCACGTTTCGTTCATCGGATGTGGAGATACTCTTTTCAGAGCCTCCGAAATTAGGTTTGATATCACGTGCTTATGATCAAAGCGTCACCTCTGCTTTTGCCGGCATTCGATGCAGCGCATCGTATCACGGTAACTTGTCTATCCTGAAATTGCCCTAGTTGATATTGGATATCTAACTGGTGCATAATGGACATGGATGTTGCGCGATAGCAAAGATGTTCTGGAGACCCCGATAGAAGACCATTTTCGCCGTCACAGCACCTGGAACTGCAGTTGGATTCATCCCTCAATTGGTACTCAGACTGCGTGTCAGGTTGCGCTGTATCAGCTCGAAGCCAAATGATTGAATGATGGAACACCTTATTGAGCCTAGAATGCCTGAAGAGATTACCTTATCTGAAGGGACTCTCATGGGTGCCACATCTGATCCAGATGCGCAGGCGACAGTGTCCGATTTCATTGATTACACTGAATACCTTCCGGCGGACCTTCAACGATCCTTGATCCTGATAGGCAAACTCGACGAAAGATATCTTGAGGCAGCTCAGGCCGTGCATGAGCTTACAAAAGAATATGGAGCGTTGCCTACAATACCAGAAACTGTCAGGGCTGATCCTGTTGATCTTCGCAAACGGATATCAGAACAACTGTTCCGCGCGATCAGTGCTCGGGAGTGTGCTTACGCCGAAGCACGTCGACTTTACGATGTGGTAGATCGCCATTTTGACCGGTTGGGAAGCATAAGGACCAAACTCGAGAATCTGAACAGTCCTATTGCTCCTTTGGAAGGCGTCACTGCTGGGGAGCGGTCCGAGAGAAAAGCTATTCGCGGCGCTACACGCAGCGCTACCGGCACAACTACGCCAACTCGACTCACTTTGCGCCTAGACCCTAAGAAGAACGCCAATGATAGGGACTTAGTTGATAATCAATCACCTTCCACGGACAGTCTGAACGTGGGCTTACAGGATATAGAGAAGAAGCCGATTCCCCTAAGGCTGAAACTCACCCCGACAGCGCTGAAAAGGGGTCGAAAGGTACGGGATCTATCAGAGGCATCAACGAACGAAGAAATCAACGCCATTGAAACCTCAACCAGAAATGCTTTGCAAATGTTGAAAGCTCCCCCTGAGGATGCTCAAATTGGCAGCGAGCATCTGCCATGGTTGCGTCTGACAGAATGGGAATTGACCCGTTTACGGAAACGAATGAAGAAGAATAACACCTGGCAACCCAGCGAAGTCATGGTGCATCGTGAGCTTTCAGTTCGCGGACGCGGTTGGGAGAATTACCGGCGGGCCAAGGCTCACGCTGATGAAACCGGCGAAAAACTTGTGGACTGCGACCAAATCGAATTCAACTACAAACCAGGCCAATCAATCCAGGGTCGCGAAATCCAAGCAGGCCAAGAGACAAGGTTAACAAATCGAGGTATGAAACTCAACGAAGCGAAGAAATTGAAGCGCGAAAATCTTGCTCGTGTGGCAGCCTTAGCGGCGGCGACGGCAGCAGCAGAATCTGAACACGAGACACAATCTTCGCAGACTACGCAGATTGCGTCGCGAAGCTCACGTTCAAGAACCAATCATGTCAACACCGACAACAACAATACTCGTATGAATTATGTTGATAAGATGACTCGTTCACGTCAAGCTAGTGCCGCTGTCACTGGGCGTACTGCTGTTACTAATTTATCAAACAACGCGTCTCAAGCTAACAGAGATTCGTCGAAAGATAGGGAAAGCAGGCGGACTAGGAAAAGGAAGTCTGAGGACCTGGAGCCATCGGTTGACTTAGATCATAGAAGGGGGTCGACCACGGTAGCATCAAGGAAGAAGATTCATTCTGGAGAAGAGCTTGAAGCAACGGATATACCAATAGATCACAGGAGAATGAGAAATACACTGTCGAAACAACGACAGCAATCCCTTTTCCAGACCCCTGAGGAGAAATCCGGAGCATCCCGAGGTGAGTCTTATATGCCGTTATTACCTACAGGTCATAGTGCGGAAATTAACAAGTATACCACGCCAGCAGCAACAACGACAGTAGGAGGTCGTCGCAATAAACGCCCTGCGCCTGGACCCGTCACATCTAGTCAGGATGGAGGGACTGCGGTGAGTGTTGGGCGTCGAAAGAAGAAACCGGCGACAGCCCGCCCGTCGAAGCGGAACGCGCCCGCGGAAGAGATTTTGCAGCAAACAGCGATATTAGATTATGGAGAAGCGAGAATCGACGAAGATGGCGTGTATGAGCAAGTCGATCCTAATGAGCCGCGGTATTGCATATGCGGCGATGTGAGCTTTGGGACCATGATTTGCTGTGAGGATGATAATGTGCGTAAACCCCCATCTGCATGTGACCTTCCCGCATTGAATCACCTGACTGATCTTCTCGTTGTTTTCGTTACTCTCTAGTGTGACAAAGAATGGTTTCATCTGGAGTGTGTCGGGCTGACTGAGGTCCCAAGCCGAACTGCAAAATGGTACTGTCCAGAGTGCAGGACAAAGATTGCCAAAGCTAATGCCGACGGGATCGTTCGTCACGGAAGTCGCCGCTGACTTGTTCCTTCCTGTCCTTCGATATGTTCCGCATGTTGTCGCCTGTTGCTTCCCTGGTTGTTAATGGCAAATACCCTACTAATTCCTGGAGAACTTTATGTATACGCTTTGTGCGTTTACTGCTACTTGTCTACCTTGGACTGAAGCGTTATTTCCTTTTTTGGTCTGGCTTTCTGATTCCCATGCCGAGGATATCTGACTGAGTTCAGGTTGCACAGCACCGCAACTGTATCTATGGACTAGGCGTGCTGTTCCGCGGATATTGACAGGTTATTGTTGGCAAGCATCTGCACAACGTGTCATCCAAGTTGGCTTCGGCGAGTCACCGTCACTTTGCGAAGATTCGAAGTCAAGTGTATGACGTATCTCAGGCTTCGTCAGAGCGAACACAACTATGGGAGAAAGCAACCGCGGAACATGAATGCGTGATTGTCCGTCATGCATACTCAAAATTGTCCGCCACAGCTGTTCCAGGGCTTTGGAGCCAGATCTGACTCCCATCGCGCCGTCTGGTCCCGAAAGCAGAAGCGACTTTGAATCTTCCACCAACTCAAAATCCAACTTCTCTTCCTTTATATAACTCTTCTGTGGAGAAGACAAACTACCTACCTCCAAATTTCCTCACAACTTGACATCTCAATAATCTCCATTCAGACGATTTATTTAAACAATTGCTCAAGATGGGTTGCTCCTGTGGATCGAAATGCTCCTGCAATGGACCTTCTTCCTGCTCTTGCGGGGACAAGTGCTCTTGCGACGGTTGCAAGGTACGGTTGGCTTTCGGCGACTTTGGTGTTGAAGACGAATGAATGGCAATTACTGATCGCCACCATATAGAAATAATTGACATCACCCGACACCGTCCGCCTGTAACCGGAGTCACTGGATGAGATGAAGATTTGATATTGGTAACAATATGGACGATTGGGAAAAGGCGACGTCAATGCTCTAAGTCCCGCCGATTCTTTAGAGTGTGTCTGTATGTTGGCAGTGGGTTTTTGACGATACCATATTGGGGCGTTTGCCAGTTTGCCACATATCCTCACGTCTGTGACTCGAAGGCGATAATCTGAACACGGTGTAAAATGCACAATTCATGGTAGTTCCAATTCACAATGTGCATGAAATCAGCAATCGGGCGTATATCGCATGAATGAGAATTTGCATCCTTTCCTTCCGTCAGTATCTTTTGTTTGCAGCTTCTGGGCATCGTAAGTGCAATCAACGAAACTTCTCTGGCACCCGTAAACCGTTGCCATATTATTCTTCACAGCGAAGTGTGACTATCGTAATCAGTAGGTCTTCCTGTTGTAAGTTCGAATGTGAATAGGTGACTTTGTAGCCGCGGGTCATTCGTCGTCTCAACGCAACTTCATCTCGCCACTCGAGCTTCCAGACATAGTCACGAACATGACAAAATTACATGCTCAAACAACTCTTGATGACATTATTCAAGGGTCAGTCAGCTTACTGCACGAGTATCCGGGCATTCTTTTGCTTCAAAAGAAGAAAAAGGAGACGAAACACAGTACAGCTGAACCTATACTGCACACTCGTCGACTACAGACCACAGCAGGGAACATCTGAGCACTAGCTTGTGAGGCAGTAGGATCTAACTGGTTTGCCTTGTTGCTCCTCCTCTTGCCATCCATTTGACTCGCCGCTCCTGACCTCCCAGTGCTCGAAACTATCATCTACAAGTGCTCTCACCGAAGTTATTCTATTTCTGACCAGCGATACGCTGCAGATAACGAGATTAAGCTAGAGAGAGAAGATATCACAAGACATCGACGTCGGCACTTTCCAGCGGCCCATGACATCATTGCCCCGTCATCATTCTCACATCCACGGCCATCATAACCACCACCAAACATCCACCGATCCCAGAGGTTATCACGATGTCTGATGCACGCAGTATGCTCCCCTCTTACTTAGCTGACTGTCATTGTTCTCATTTTACTGACCATCGTATAGTAATAACACTTATTTGCCTCCCAAACATTCCCATACAGGGGTCGGCATCTTCTTCTGATGCTGCAGGCCCCCAGCACCGTAGGCTCACACTCGGTCCCGAGAAGGACCAGACCATCACTTTTGGGCGTGCTTCCAGTAAGGATGATACGAAGGTGCGGGAGCCGTCCAGAGATAATGCATTGTTCAGGTCTTGTGTCGTGAGCAAACAGCATGCAAGGATTGGTCGGTGGGACCATCAGGTGGGTTGTCGCCCAAGAATTGTTTGCCTTTTGATTGTGTCGTTGACCTGGTCTGATCAATCTGAAGTTGATGAACGATATCTATATTGAAGACTTGGGTTCACTGCACGGAACGTACGTCAATAATGAATTGTTGCTACCGAACACGAAGGTGCCATTGAACCACCATGATATATTGCAGCTAGGTATGAGCTTTCGAGATAAGAAAGGTAAGTACACTATCCTGAGTCGTATACGACATTACCGCGGGCAATGCCGCTTAACACCTCCTTCTTCTTCCTTTCTTGCGGAACCTGCAGGTTGGATAGATTCAGTTCGCATACGTGTTGAGTTTGACCGGCAAATTACGGTCGTGAATTCAGCGTCTGCTCAATGCGAATTTGAGGAACTTTACGAGAAGGCCCTGAAAAAAATACAAGTGCCTACACCAAAATCCGTCGAAACAAGTGATTTTGATGACAGCGGCAGCAGCGATGGATCCGAGGCCGGGTTCTCTTGTACGGGTACATCCCCAGTCAACTTCAATACCTGTGGATTCAACGAATTTAGCAAGTTGAGCATGGAACTCGACAAGGAGGGAAATGCGGGAGAGGATGATCTCGCTACTTTTTTCTCTGAGATTTCAAAGAACGTGTACACGATGCCCGGTTCCGACGATGAGCCTCCCGACCTGACAACCACAGTCTACACCGAACCATCCGAAGATCCTGAAACTAAATTTGTCAAGGAGCTTCCAGTTCTTATTGAGCTTGCTGATTCGCTACACTATTTCGTGGCTCTTAACCCGTCTAAAGAAGATGATGTCAAAGCCATAACTACAGATGCTCTGAAGGCTATGATTAAAGTAATTGATACTGAAGGGGAAACTAGTGCCAACTCAAAAACCGACAAACCTCCAGACTTGTCCCTGTTTAGAGCAATTGCGCAGCTGCGCGGGGAACAGATTGGTCATCAGTTGGCTCGGATTCGAAAAGCGAAGACTGCGGGGATGAAAAGAAAACGCGACGATAGGTATCAAAACCTCAATATTCTCGACGATATTTACGGTACGATCGAGACTAGACTGTCTCCGTTGTTTGAGACAATGAGAAGTATTGATCCGTTGGACTCAAAGTCAATTGACGAGCTTGGCGGATATTCTGAGTCTTTGAATAGACTTCATGACGGGATAGATCTTCGACATTCGAACTCATCGCGAGATGAAGCCGAGTTGGTGCCCCCGGGGTTTCCTGATAGTACATCACGGAAGGCGATGAAAACATCTGGGACTACATTTCCAGGTCAATCGACGCAGCTGTCTACTCCGGGAAATGTAAACACTGATCAAACGTGGTCAAACTCCACAGCACGCACCGTTGGTGCCTTGGCCGGGATTGCCGCGGCGGCAACGGCACTGTTTGCGGGCGGCTTTTTCCTTGGAGGCATGACAATGCTCGCAACTCTTGCTGGTATGTCTGAATAAGAGTTTGTGGTAAAATTACAGCCATTGCATTAGGATAATTACATGCAATCAGATTGAGCATCAATGGCATGGCTCGCGTGGTTATTGTTTTGGCGTTGATCTACTGAAGGGATTGCGGGTGGATTGGTGTCGCGATACTACCATCTTAATCACACAAATAACTTCCTAACCTACTAGTGACAATTATTGAGCCTATAATCTTTCAATTTCATAGTAATTGTTCCTTTAGATAGTCCTAATGATGTTGCCTCCTTGCAATACAATGAAGTATGCCGGGTGATAATCAGGGCCTTTAATATGACATGCACGGTTGTATAGTGTAGTGGTTAGCACATCGGATTTTGACGTCATTGAGCGACAAAATCTTCCGATAACCTGGGTTCGAGTCCCGGTACGACCTTGAACATCATCCTTTTATTGCACTTGTCGACCCGATACCGCTAATTGACAAGCAATGGCTATCGATGTCAGATTTAGGACGGCGAGAGCCAGCAGAGCACGATAGATGGCGAAGAAATTGGACAGTCCACTATGCTGAAGGAACATGCCGACACTCACTGGGTGCAGCATGAAGAGCGGCTTCACGCAGCGACTTGATGGGCTTGAAGATCATATCTGTTGGTACACTTAATTGTCTTACACAAATGCATAAACAATGAAGAAGATATGCGAGGAGCAGCACAATGCGTATATTGATAACAACAAGAGTATATGATAAAGCTGTGTATCCATCATTAGAGGCTAAATTTTACACCTGCTCCTGTACAATCTCTAACTCTCCTGCCCTAACCTAGCCAGTGACTCTGATAAGAATTCAGCCGCATTCAATAGTTCTGTGCTTCCGTAGACTACCCTTCTCTTCGAGTGAGCCTGGCCTCCAGAGCCTCCAACACCTGAAGCACCACCACCACTTGGACCACCACCCATTGGACCGCTTGGGTAATGTGCCCCTCCACTAGTTCTTCGTACCCAGTCTTGAAGGTTGCCATACTCTTCCATGCTACCACCACCAACAGTGAAGACAATGGCCTCGTTAAAACCCTGTCGTCGCTGTCCGAAAGTGGCATTGATGCCTGGGGTTGCGCCACCTAACGATCCAGGAATGGAGCTACCACCTGAACGGGACGCAGAAGAAGGCGGCATAGCACCGCGAGCATTAGCACTGCGAGGGTCAAAGTAGAGATAATTCTCGGTCATTTGAATGGCCGAGCTGGAAGCGCTTGTAGGGTTCATAATTGACTCCGTAATTTTTGTGACAGTGAGATCCTTGTCGACTGGCAGGAAATTCTTCACGCCAGCGATTAAGCTTTCGAAATTAGAGCCTAGCGCGCCAGATGTTATGGTCCCTGTAAGTCGGTTGGAGAGAGATGAAAAGCCACGGAATAAATCAGAAGACTGTTGTTGTGGTTGACTAGAGGAAGAAGTCATCATCGTCATGCGCGTGATTTCACGTACGCGACGGACGTATGTTATCGGGCTGATGTCCTGGACTCCTGCTTGAGTTAATGCCTCTTCGAAGCGAGTGATGTCTCCTTTAGAAAGATCTGTCTCCGTGCTAAGGAACCAGATTAGGAACAGTCGGAGCTTGTCCATCGGGTCTTTGCCTCGCTCTGGGTCAGCAATTAGATCTAGAATTTGCTGCTTGGTCTGCTGCTTCACATTCTCCTCTAGCTGGAAGAAGTTATCGAGCTGCCTGTCCTTGATCTCCTTCAATAGAGCTGTTGCAATGTTCATATGCATGTCCAGAATCGCTTTTCGCTCACGTAATTCAGGAAGTAAGGTAATTGCCGCTTTCAAATGCTGTGCTGAAGCTGATGCGTCATTTTGAAGATCTTCAATGGAGCTGGCACCAGTCTTTCTTGTGATTTCAGCTGCTTCCCCTTTATATCGTGTCAATTCCGCATCAATATTCTCGGCAACCTGAGGAAAAGGTGCTCCAGCATTTTGCTTCCAAAAAAAATCATTCGCTGTCAAATCATAAGACCGCTTTGTCGACCCCTTTTCTGGTGCATTGTCATCAATTGGTGTCACCAGCGTTATTCGGTTCAGATGCATTTTCAGAACATCTTGAATTAGTGATTGGTAAGTCCATGAATGGGAAAGCATTGGAACGAGATCAACGTTCCTGTCGACAATGATTAGGACGGGTCGGCCACTGCTCGCCGGTGTCCCTAGTGGGGTTCGTTGCTGGTTTTTGGAGGAGAATAAATTATCCTTGGAATTGAGGATGTGATCGCGGAGTTTGCGGTCGAGCTTCGTCGCAATCAGTTCGGCTGCGCCACCCTTAGGACAGCGTATAATCGGGATTGATCCTGCGAAAGTCAGTAACAACCAGGAAGGCGAGATCTCCCGGATGGGAAGGGGTTGTGTCCCTCTTGCATACCCATAGTGACGCTAACGCTGAATAGCCCGGTCACGATTCTATCAACGAGTTCATCTATCTCTTCATCCTTGGTGTTATTGCTGTTTATACGCGAATAAGTGTTCTTCCCTAGCCCCAGACTGAATAGATTTGGTTCTGCAACAATGAAGTTCAGGTATTGATCGAACACCTGCGCGATTTTTCCGGAGGTACCACTTGACGCAATCTGATCCGCGAAGTCCTCAAGTACAGGACGAGAGATTGAAGAGAGGAAGTTCACGTAGGCTGGCGAGTAAAGATCGCGGGAAAGATCTGAGGCAATTCGTTTGACATTCTCGTGAGTAGGCTCAACGAGGTAGAGGACAGGGACGTCTGGGATTGGATATCGTATGGAATTTATGTTCCTAAATGTACAAATTAATTGAATGTCAGCTAAAATCTACCCTTGTGATAACCATGTGAGAGCAGACAGCATCCAATTCAGGTATACCATACAGATGGATAGTAACTCCCCAGTTCCTCAGATCGCTCACGCGCAAAACACTACTTATGACATCTCGGCCCATATCATCGAAGACCAATACCTTCCATATGGGATCTCCATCCTCGTTCAGTATTGGCGTAGTTCTAGACAGACTGCTGGTCCCAGAGGAATCGTGATGAAACTCTGATGTTTGGGGAGCTTCATGATTCAAATTGAGAACCTTCTCAATGGCCGCTGAAATAAAGGATTAGAGATGATCAGCCAAAGCTTAATACAACGACTTAGACAGGCCTCACCAATCTGACGATCTCGCAAGGACAATGGATAGGACGTCATGATGATGATGATGATGATGATGATGATCCCCTTCTTCGCTAATGGCCAGCTATACTTGGAAGCGAACTCTCAAGGGAGATGATTAGGGTAGACTGCTCGCTGTATGAGTAACCAATCACTTCTGCTAAGCTGAGCGAAATCGCACGCGGTCGGTAGAGCTAGTGCTCTAGAATTGAGTGACTGCACTTGCGATGTTACGAAAATATAAGCAACCTTCGCGATATAGTCGTCATCACCGTTCATCAACCAGCTCCGCGGTGGATTCGCATAGATGATGGAGCAAATATTATAAAACACAGACTTAATTATAAGACATTATATGATAGAAAAAACGCTAATGGAAATATATTAATCCGTACATCAGGACTTTACTTCCCTTTTGGTGTTTACCGGGTAGTTGCCTCAATTTCCCTACTTCACTTCACAGCCCGCCCTTATCATCCCCGTTCCCATTCTTATCCTCATCTTCATCTTCATCTTCATCCTTATTCTCATTCAGCTTTCATCTTTCATCCCCATCCCCATCCTCTTTCTCATCCTCTTCCTCAACATCAACATTTTTCAACTTCCATCATCGTCATAATCATTATTGTTGTTATCATCTTTGTTGGCCTTCCGACTTAAATTTTCTTCTTTTCGCATCACGTCGTTGGTTTCAGCTTTCGGTTTTGAGCCGTACGCCTTCGTAAAGACAGATCTTGTCTGGCTGCAGTACTCGGACTGTGACAATGCTAAGTATCTGCTGAGCTACTCTCACCTCGGGAGAGAGCGGTTTTATTACGGCAGAACATTGCCCTTTCACAAGGGAAAGGATCAGAGTACATTGTATGAGAAAGTATATTTCCCTCCACTTTTATGTTTCCCAGTCACAGAAGCACAAAGGACGAGGAAGAAGAAGGAAAAAAAAGTGTCCGATAAGCTTGGAAATCGCAGTTTTGGCCTTTTCCCGTCTATCTAGTATAATGAAGCAGCGACCAATCCAGGAAACGGAAGAAACAGCACGACAAACGGCTACACTTCGGGTTTCGGGTTTCGCTGCGATGAACAAGTACGACTGATTGAGACACTGCGAATGGCAATGCCTGAAATTAGGCAAGGAGGCGACAGATAGACTGTGAGACGCATTAGAGGGAGCAAGATAAGGAAGAAGATATGGAACGCGAGAAGAAGAGCAACAAGAGGTAAAAAAAGAAAGGAGACAAAGAAACATAGCCAAGTCAAAGATCACGGGCAAAGCAACTTCTCTCTTAATATCATCGGTGCGGTTTTCATGCGCTTTGAATTCATGCACACTTACTGTTTCTTCTTGTTCCGTTCTGTCCTGCTTTGATTGCTGCGTCACTGCTTTGGCTACTCTGTCCCTCCTTTCCTGCAGTGTTTTCTCTTCCTTCTCCATTACGGATACAATCATTCATTTGGTGTAATCCCGTTGTGCATGTCCCATCAAACTGGACCACACGGCGAAGCTCTGCCTATCAAATAGGCTGGCTGCCTGTTGATGACGCGGGGCCTTTCTGTTGGGTGTCTGTCCCATCCGTGGTTCTTTCTCTCCTGGCAAGTCGCGAAGCTGCCGCTACCGCTGCTATCGCCGGCGCCTCATGTGCCATGCTTACACTTGCACATCTGCTTTTCGGACAGAGCCTCTTTAGCGTTGGCTACGACGATTGTTCTTTTTACAGGCTTTGTTCGTCTGTGCTTGGCACATGGAAGCAATGCGTTGATTACATCTTCGGAGACCTTTCTCTCCCGCCAACAAATAGTGTTTTTCACCTCCTAAGTTTGATTGTTCTTGCTCACTGCTACCCTCCCTCCCTTTCCTACTCGTCAGCACCACTTTCTTTTCATCTATTTGAGGTTCTTTTCTCCATTCTGGGTCCTTCAAAAGCCATTCTATCGTCTCATTGCTCTCAGCTCCAAAGCGTTGCTCGCAGTCTCTCCGTCTAAAAAAGTTCCGCAGACACAGACATGCGTGTCCGGCATCAGTCAACCCGTCAACTTAAACCAAACGGCCAATCCGACAGCTGTCTCTTCCTCGTTCGGCGTTACGTGGTCGCTGCTTCGACGTTCTCGCTCTTATTCACACGTCCCTTGTTTTCTTCTTCTCGCAACGCCCGCATATTGAATTGTGTTTGGCGCTAACCTGATTCAGTTAGACACTCATATAACAAGCTTTGTCTCGGTTTCACGACTCCCAAAAAGGGCAACCGGAACGGCTAATATAGTACGAAGTCTTGGCAGCCGTCAGGTCGGTCCTCCGTGTAGATATCCATACCACGGCATCGACTACAAGTCAGTACTCAGTCTTGAATTGGCTTTGGCGCAGTATTTCGCTTGACAAGGTGAATGAGCTACGGGGCATCCAGAATCCATCTGCTCCCAGAGATTTTCCTTTCCAAACATCAATCATGAATCCTGGTGACCAAGGGAACGACCCGATGGGCACTGATCCCTGGGCGTCAGTCAATCACTTCTTCAATCTTGAGCAGACTCCAGATGCTTCTTTTATCGATTGGGACAGCGTAATGCTTGAGGCCGAGCGGACAGCTGCCGCATCATTACCGGCGGCAGGCCGGAACTCGGTAGATGGCCAGAGTCAGTTGCAGCCACAGGTTCAGGGGCAGCCAGGTTTACATCCTCAAATGCATCATCCAACATTGTATCGACAGCAGCTCTCGCAACAGCCGCAGCAGTCGTCATTGCCGCAGTCATGGCAACATTCACAGGGCGGAACCACTTCGCAGTCACATATGATGCAGGATTCCATGCAGAACTACCAGTTGCTGTCCCAGTATCATGTCTCCGAAGCCAATCAATACCAGTTGTCGTATGGTGCTCAATCACAACAGTCTGTCACGACGTCACCTGCACCACCACGGTCACAGAGCCAACTGCAGGGGCAAACTTCGTCTTACACCGAATTTTCGCTGGAGCCAACACCAACGCCAGTGCCATCGCAGCCGCAGCTGCAATCGCAGCAGCAGCAATCCCACGAACAACAAGTTTTCCAAAACGTTCGGATTCCAATAGACCCTCAGAAGCAATCAGCTTTGCAGCAGCAACCAGCACGGCAAGATTCGCTGCAACCCCAGCACACACCCATCGATGCTCCTCGACCGTTGCAACAATTGGCACCGGCTCCAATTCGGAACCCAATGTCCCATCATGGCTCTCATTTCATGGATTCACAGGCACGTTCTTCTGCCTTTGCGCATCTTCTTGAAGATGAGCTCGTCACAACCACAGCTAACAACAAATCTGTAGTCGGAACACTCTCATCACCCGTCACCTTCTTTTGCTCAACAAGAGCAGCCGCCACACCAGCCTCAACAACAGCAAGTACAACATGGGCAGCAGCACAATCCGTACCATAATACCATAAATCCGCAATTCCTTGCTCCTTCACAAACATACGGTCACGCTCATGATCCGTTCATTGTAGTGAATCCTGTGGAGGCAAATCATTCGCACCATCCGATAAATGCGCGCTCTTCCGCAATACCTGCGACCCTGGACACTTCTCAGATACAGATTGGTCAACACTACACTCAGTCACAGGGGCACGCTACACAAGCTCCGCCTCAGCAGCCCCAAATAACGTCACAATTGAGCAATGGAAGGCCGAACATGGTTTGGGGTTCTCCAAGCCATCCAGAACATGCGCCGTTGCAGCCATATTCAATGGTGCAGCAATTACAGCCTTACGGTGGTGTACAACATCAAATGCAGCCCCTGGTTGCTCCTCAGCCAACATTACAAAAGCCGATCCAAGGGCAGGCACAGATGCAGATGGACCCGGCTTTGCCAATACAGCAATACCAGGAGACTCAGCAACATCAAGGAGCGCAATTTCTCAATTCAAGTGCAGCAGCTAACCCCCAGAAGCAGGGACAGAGTGCACCGTCCACAACCAGCTTTCAGGTTCAAATTCCACTTAAGGATGTGAAGCTCCCGAAGAATGGTAGGAGTCTCAGTCTCTCTCTGCAGTTAAGGCTTCTTGAAAAGTGCTAACATCGACCAGGGACGGTCATCAATCTCGAATCATTGAAGATGCCTGTTCGTCGTAAGAAGAAGGATACCACATTGACGACCACTTCTGTCAAGAAAAAACAGGCTCAGCCCCGAAAAATTGCCTCCGGAGCAGGTGCTGGCAGCACCATCACTCTCGATGGTTCCTCTTCCTCCGCCTCATCTAGTGACTATTCCTCTGAAAGTGAAGCTGACAAAACTATCACCCCTGAATCATCTCCCATCCCTCCTACCCGCCCGACTGACGCTAAAGGTGCGTCTCGCTACGATGCAATCAAAGCAGTTTGGGCTCCTAGGAATCGTCGAACGACGGCTTCAACTGTTCGAAACGCTCTGATGACATTTAGCGATCTGGTGAAAGGTATGAGGGATACGTGGAAGAGTAAGACGGAGGCGCTGAAGGAGGCAGAAAGCAAACATGATGAAGCAGGGAAGAAGAAGCTGGGAGATCAAGTGGAGGAAGCTAAGGAGGTGTTTGACATTGCTGTTAAAACGGCTATGGAATGGGGCCATCCGGCTGTGATTCAGAGGTAAGTAATCTCTTTTCTCGGATTCCCCAGATTTCTTGTTCTTCGTTTCTCCTATCCACCTCTTCTACCGCGCTTGTTCCCTTTCCTACTCCTGCCCCAAGGGTATGCTCCGTCTGGTGTAGAACGCGGCGCAAATTATTGCCAGGGGCATGATGCACTGTAAGCATGTGTCTTTCCCATTGAGCATGAATTGTGCCAGCGCAGAATAGTCTTCCTGGGTCTTGAGGCAAGGAAGTCGAGCATGAAAAGGGTCTTGGGTGGCATATGATCTCAAATTAAGAGAAGGGATCTAAATGAAAAGAGAAAAAAAAATGTAATAATGGAATTCCCTGAGTGGCAATATGAGGAATGAAATTGCCTAGCTTGACAATGAGCTTCTAAAGTTTCAGAAGAAATAGAAAGCCCAGAGGAGCTGGCGGCATTCATCTCCATATCGCTCTCAGGTCTCTTATGCGACGGTCCATTAATGAAACCGCGGG
>JAGYHZ010000076.1:0-19433 GCA_024244195.1 Ascosphaera aggregata | reverse complement strand
GTGTATGCCAAAGGAATCAGGAAGGTCGAGTCGGAACGAGTGTCCTACCTTCTCACTGATTCTGAACGGTCCTGCACGCTGTTCGGCTAACTTCCGACTGGGGGCAGCAAGTCGATATGCCTTCAGATCCAACCACACATGATCACCAACGTCGAAATCCACTGGTGATTGATGCTTGTTCGCTTGTACAGCACCTCTGAACAATTTATCAGCCCATTTATTCACCTGCTCTTATTCCTGTTATCCCAAGTATAAATACCACTACCCACCACCCAGATAATTGAGCAGGTGACAATCAACAATCAGCCTTTATTCCTAATTTCTCCTCTGTTATTATACGAGCATCGCCTCGTCCGGTTGGATCACAATACTCCGTTTTTATAGCATTACAATTACTACTTCTTGACTTCAAGCCCCGCACTCAAACATAGCCGTGGCGGAAACTGCGTAACGTACCCGGGTTTGGCTTGGAGGATCTTGACTAACCAACCTCAGTGATTTCTTATTCCCCCAGGGACTTCCAGATCGCGCATATGAAGCCGTTGTCAGCAGTTACTGGAGTTGCTTTGGGTTATCTTGTTTGCGAACACATTCTCCTCTTCAGGCTTCGTAGGCCTTTTTACATTGGATGGAAACTGCCTGTATCTCTTGCGAGTAGCTCATACCGTGCTGTTACCATTTCCCACTATTCTCTGCAGTAAGCTATCTAGGATCCAGTAAACAATGAAGTCTATACTTCGTTTAGTAGTGCAGGTTGTGGAAGATCCCTATTGAGCATGTCATATGATATCTCACCTGTGTCTTTGTTGCCATTAAACAGTGCCGATCGAATAGGCGTGATCTTTGCGTTACATACAGGAGGGAGTTCATCACTGCAAGCCCAGCCCAGGTTACCTGCCACGATTTTTTGTTCTTCCTTTTTCTTTGATTTCATCCTGGGCATCAGTTTGGAAGGGTCTTTCTCTGCTCAATATGGGCATCGTTTCTAGTCGCCCCGATGACCCGGACGCTGCTCTGTACCTCAAAGATCCAACTAAATGTTAGTACCTACCTACCCTACCTTGTGTTTGATCTGTTCGTTGTTGATTTCCCGTGACTGATGTTCGGCGCGTTCCTCTTTCCAGTCAGCATATCATCATTATCCATACGAAATTCGTTGTGCGAGTCTCTTGTGACACTCTCATCTGGTGAATTCCCACCATTATCTGTCAGTGCAAGCTGTCCTGCAGCAGATGATGCCCTCATCGAATTTGTCCAGGTAAGTGTATGCGGCAGGTCAGCCGCTACTTTAGGCATGTTATCGACACCTACTGAGTCTCCAAGGATCCCGAGTCCGCTTCCGTACCTCCTCGCTTTCTATTGAAGTTGAATACTTGCCAGGAGCTATATTTCAATTTCACATTCACGATTCGTCAAACGGATTCTCGGTCTTCCTTGGCAACCGTCAATGGCGTCACTGGCTCACTGTCGCAAACAAATGATACCTCCCTTACGGGGTTGACTTTTGCACATGCCACCAATCTGAGAGAGCTCGATAACCTAATCACTCGAGAATTCCACGCGAATCCGAATTTGCAAAATAATTCCAATGTTCAATTTATCGGCGATTTCGCTACAGCTGGTTGGCCCTCGTACACATTTAATTGGACTTGGAAATGGACTCCCCCTCGAGTCGCGGAGGACAGGGCCCGGGGTTGGCGCAATTCATGCAGCTTTCTCGAGTACGATCAGCGCACGAACCGACTCAATACCCTTGCAACATTTTCATTCTGGGTTTATGACTCTTCCGATTCTCCTCCCCTTAGAATAATCCCGCCTCTACCCCATCATCCATCTTCGTCACGATCAGACCAACTGCAATCACGGGAGTCTGTTGTCTCTGCACTACCGGCAACCTCTGCGCAGAGTGAAGCATTGGACAATGCGAGCACCTTCAATCCCTCAGCTCATCCATCGCATTCTGTGAAGGTGGATTTGCATTGCCAAAGGCCGGGTGAAGATATGAGCGTCGTTGAGGATGGCCCTCTCTTCCGTGCCACTATGAAGGCTCTGGAACAAAAGACAGGAGCCATGCGAGCCAAAATAAAAAAGGTGTTGAAAAAAGCCGAAGTCGCCTACCAGGCTCAAGTCACCTGCAATGAAGCCGCAAATAGCTTCATTGGCGCATTGGCCGAAGCTTCCTCGGACGGAATCCAGCCAGCTGTAGAGCATTATTTCGATAGGATTGCACGACAACTACTGATTTACGAGGAGCAGAATTCCTTGCATCTACAGAAACTGGTTATTGAACCCCTGTCGAAGCTGTACAATCATGATATCAAATTAGCCGAAGCAAAGCGGAAGGATTTTGAGGAAGAGAGCAAGGACTATTATGCATACGTGGGACGCTACCTCGGTCAACGCCAAGACTCCTTGAAGCATAAGAAACGCGCTGAAAGCGATTCAAAATATCAGAGCAAGAGACGGAACTTTGAGCTCAAGCGGTTTGATTATTCTTCCTTCATGCAGGATCTTCATGGTGGAAGGAAAGAGCAAGAGATGCTATCGCACCTCACCAGATACGCCAACTTTCAGGCGAGGAGCTACCTTTCGACTGCTAAGAACATCGAGGCGATGATGCCCCAACTGGAGGCCTTGGTCGAGGAAGTCACGAAAGCCGACAAAGAGTATGAATTTCAGCGGACCGAACGGGAGGAAAAGCGTCGGACGCTTGAGAAAAGCGCTAAAGCTTATGTTGAACCAGAAATGCTAGCACCTCCAAGCACGAGCACCCCTGGACTCGCAATGTCGCCGGAATTCGATCTCAGCCGTGCGGAAAGCAATGCATCTCATATGAAAGGTCTAGCTAATACCAATTCTTCCCATCACTCTGCAGACTCGAAGTCCAGGGTGATTCGCGAATACGAGATCCCCGTACAGACTGAAGGAGAGCAACGCAAGGAAGGTCTTGTATGGGCTTTGTCCCGACCCGGATCACATATAGACCCTAAAGGAATTAATAAGCAAGCATGGCACAAGTACGTTATTTTGGCCGCATTTTGCAATGCAAGCTTACTGACGGCGCACTTGGCCTCTGCACTACTAACCATGCTTTTGGCAGATTCTGGATAGTTCTCGATCAAGGAAAATTATCTGAATACAGCAACTGGAAGCAGAAGCTCGACCTTCATATTGGCCCTATTGATTTACGGATGGCTTCCGTGCGAGAGGCCCGCAGCACGGAACGCAGATTCTGCTTCGAGGTCATCACCCCGGCCTTCAAAAGGACATATCAGGCTACTTCTGAGGATGATATGCATTCGTGGATCCTTGCAATCAGCAATGCCCTACAAAGTGCAGTTGAAGGTCGCGCTGCATCGTCGCCTCCGTTAGTATCTGAAGGACCTTCGTACAGGGACATCGGCAATGTTTTGACCGGCAAGAGTACAACACAGTCTGCCTCATCTAATCACGCAGGCGGTACAACATTAGGAATAGGCCGCAGAACCACGGTCGGAGGCCGGCCCAATTATGTCCGTGAAGTTAGTGGTGGAGCTTATGACGAAAATCCCTCGAAACTATTGCAAATGATCCGGGACGCAGACCCTAGCAACAAGTGCTGCGCAGATTGCGGATCTTCTTCAAAAGTCGAATGGGTGTCGATTAATTTGGGAATGGTGTACTGCATAGAGTGCAGCGGTATACATCGTTCTCTCGGAACACATATTTCTAAGATCAGGTCCCTGACTCTGGACGTCCATTCCTTCACTATTGACTTAGTTGAAATGATTATACAAATTGGCAATCGTGTTGGTAACAGTGTTTGGGAGGGTCACTGTGACCCATCGCTTAAACCATTGCCCACATCAAGTCGCGAGGAGAGGCTGAAGTTCATCACAGCAAAATATGCACAGAGGGCGTACGTTCAGCAATTGTCACCGACTCTGTCTCGTTTCTCTACAGCAAATGAAACGCTGATCGCAGCTGTAAAGAAGAATGATATCGAAAACGTCCTATACGGCATTGCCCTCGGTGCTGATTTGAATGCAACGGATCGGTCTAGGGGGACTCGCGCATTCTTCCTGGCTCTGGCAGCCGCAGATCCAGCAGCACCGTCACCATCAATGCGGCAGAGCAGTTCAAAGGCATCCTTGTCCGTGGGGTTTCAAGCTACGGAGCAAAGATCCATCTCTTTTCCAGTGGCCGAATTACTCGTACAGAATGGTGCTGATATACCAAGTGAGACACCGTCAATTCCTCTTTCTTTCGCCGCTCAGATTTACTATACACAGCGATCTTCAAAAGGGGCCCGAAATCCAGTCCCTTTCGATTCCCACCTTTCGTCTGCTGGCGCGAGCAACTCTCCAAAGATTCACCCATCTCTGTCGACGGCAGCTCGAGTCGAAAACATGTCAGGCGGGCAGCAATCGGCATATTCTACAGAAGGCAGGGACCGTGATAAATCTAACAAGCGCGGGAGTGCGGGAGCGCGTTTTGCTGGCAAAGTCGCGTCGCTTGGTTTAGATCGCTAGACCTTCTGATGGAGCGAGCCCAAACTGCAAAGTACAGCTATATGATTAATTTACGGCAAGATTCCTAGCTCAAAATAGTGACAAGTTGGCATGATAAACCAATATCTGCTGATAATATGTTCTGGAAGTCATGAACCGAAAGTCTAATATGGTCGCTTATGCCACCAGACGGAGGAACAATGGGCGCAGCGGTTCAGCGCCTTGCTTCATCATCAGTATCATAGAGATTGGAGTGCTTCAATATAAGCGTTTCATATCCAATAATATTCAGTATGGAATCTTGTTGGTCCACAGTTGAAAGCGGTCGTATTCTTTCGTTGACCTGCTAAGATAACTTTTTCGCACAAGATCCTGCATATATTCAGCAGCTTCACGTTCATTTTTTTCTGGAACAAAGCGATCGCGAAAATTGCGCAAGGTGTCCGGTTTGAAACACGGTAGTCCACTGTCCAACATCAAAGCAACGATGTGGGAGAGCTTCGTGGCGTAGGGGCGGGACGCGAGAAATGCTTTAACCACTAAAGACTCGAACCATCGATAAGCTTGTGAATTTGTCGGGTCATGACTTGTAGTTAAACCCAGTCCGCTTGAGGAGGAGGAAGGTCCCGCATTGGACGATGGGTGAAGGCCTCCCATGACAGCAACCATTTCAGAAGTCAATTTGAAGGGTGCCCTCTCAAACTTGACGCCACCAGGTGCAATGTCAAAGCAGAAACCAAAGTCGATATGCAATATATGTCCGTCATCATCGATCATGATATTTCCATTGTGCCGATCTTTGAATTGAAGCAAATAAGATATCACAGAGTAGGCGGCCATACTTTTAACAAAATTGCTTCGTGCCTCTTGGAAACGCGTTGACTGGGCACCTCCGTATTTCGAGACAAAATAGTCGTACAGACCATTCACTGCCTCGCGACCTAGCATATCGCGTGATATTGAATTCGGCAAAACGTCGATCACGCCGCATCCAGGTGCTGTAGCAGTGACCCTATAAGGATAGACAAACACGTCAAGACCATTGCTTGCAAAAATACTGCGGAAGGCCGCGATCATCTGCAGTGCAAGGACGTCTTGTCGACAGTCATCGCCGACTTTGAAGATAGCCGATTGCCAAACATCGTAGACCTTGGTACCTTGGGCATTCGTACCAGTCGACTCGATTGCGTTCTGACTGTCAGTTGCAGTCTCATCTTGCCCTTTCGACTTCCGGATTCGAAAGGTCGCCATGTAGGGCGCTTTCGCATGACTTTGTAATGGCTTTCCCGATTTTCTGTCAATTCCCACGACAACGCCATCGGGATTGCTTGGAAGATAGACCCCAACCTCAACCTTTATCTTTTTCAATTCCTCCTCAATTTTCGCCTTCTTCTCCGCTTTGCTACGTTTGATATAAGGCTTCAACTTACCGGAAATTCCCGTGACTTCATTGAAGAAAGAAAATTCCCGCTCGTAAAAGTTGCGATCTTTCTCGGAGAAATGCGCCTCAAGGGAGTCCATAAACTTGTCTAACACCGGTTTCATAGCATCAGGTACTTGACCATCGTCATCCTTGAATGAATTCGCCTTCATATTCCAGATCACTTGATGAGCAAAAAGCTGTGACAGTTGAGCGGTCTGGAAGATGTAACGCTCAACGTAACCAAGAGCATCATATCTCAAAGTTTGCACAAGTTGCGGAACGTAGAAGAAACTAACTTCGACGGCGTGGCTGTCCAGCGCCCGCATTGCATACTGCAAAATGAACGGATGGTTGCCATACGCAGGCATGAAATAGACCATCGAAGATGCAGGATTCATGGGCTCCCAGAACAAGAGGTACCTCAGACGGTCTGACACGTCTGGTAGGAGGACGGGACCAAGCAATATATCCAGGCTATCAGGATCCTCCATAGCTTGTTCCGGATGCTCTAATAGTAGTGACCTGACGTCGTTCTTTGCTTTTGGGGAAGGAAATCTGACTGACAGTTGTATTGCAAGGGAGGGATGTTGGGACCAAGCCAATGGTACGAAGGAAGCAGCAGCGTCTCCTGACACCTTTAGACCTGCAGCTGACAACGCTGTAAGACCTTTCCTATCTTGTTGCAATGGGTTAAGCCATACTCGGAGACGGGACCGTTCATGAGCGACAAGCATGCGGAGAAGGTTCCTCTTGGATGATAGCGACTGCATTACTCCAGTTCCTGGTAATCCGCTCCATGATAGGTTCAGTAGATGCTCATCAATGGTGCCCAAAATGACTTCCTCGGCTTTAAGTTGTATGCGATTTCCCCCAAAAGACCACCACGCCGGCCGCTCGAACCAGCTCAATGCCGCAGAAAGTGTGAGATCTTTCAATCTCCACAGTAGCTGCTTGCTAGTTGAAACACAATCTTTGATGAGATCTAGTGCAAAAAGAATCGTGTCAAAGTAAACTTCACGATGAAGCGGGTGCCCCTTAATCTGCCTCAGTGCAATCATTGTGCGGCTAATCATCCGTATAAAAACCCTTTCAATCAGTGGACTGGATAACCTCCTCGCATTATACTGACTGAGGAGGAATTGTAAAACGCGACTGTGAGGGGATATCATATCTCGAGCTTTGTGCTGCTGTCGAAGTAATTCCTCCTTGTTTGATGGTGCAAATTCGGTTTTTAGAAGAAAGGGGTCCACATGCTTGAAATCAAGGTCAAAGATTCCGCGTCCCCTCACAATGGATAGCTCCCATGCCTCAACGACACTCGCTAGGAGCTTAGTAGACAACGAGGGATTCTCGTTTATTATGCTCATCCATAGTGAGAGCCCCAACTCAATTGCCTCTGTGGTCAAAATGATGAACGGCACATAAACAACATGGGAAACGAGCGATGCTGCCGCACATTTTGACGTGCACAACAAAGATGTGGCTGCTTTCAACTGCATTCGGACCTTTTCAAAAGGGACCATCTTCGCGTGGCTTAGGTCTGACTCGATGTTCCGCAATGATGCTAATACAGAAAAGCAGCTATTCCTTACTTCCTGCTCTCGTAAAGTACTCGAGTCAACATCTGATAGAGACAAGGCATCTTCAAATGCTAGTTGCATATACGAATTCGAGAACCTGTATTTCTGGCGAGCAGTATATTGAGCGATGAATTCAGAGGCCATGGTAGCTTTGCAAACGTTGGTATTCTGGAGTTGTAGTGATTTCCTCTCGCCTGAAGGAGCGGCACATCCAAGCTCCAATGCTACTGATCGCCCCAGTAGGATCCGATCGCAGGCTCCCTCTTCCTCGGACTCCGCAAGATACGTTTGCAACAGTCCTTTGGTTCCAAAGGGAGCAGCACGCATGGCGCTAGAAATCCATCTGAATGAGAGGTCAGTCAGATTCGAGAGGGTTCGCTTCCTCAATTCATAGTCATCCGGCAGCTCGACTTCAACGGAACTCCTAGGGGCCCGCATGACAGGCCTCCACTCATACTCGTCCAACTCTTCCTCAATGCAGGACAACCACATGACGCTGAGTAGGTCAAGCAGAGTGGATATGGCTCTTTTATTGCAGAGAGAGAAAGGACATGACTCAACAATCTTGCTAGCGCTTGCTGCCGATATCTGACGTACGGTATCAACGCGATGGCAGCAGTAGATGAAGATATCCGCCAATGTCGAAGAGATGTGAGAGGCAGTCAATCTAACTGAGCTACTTCGCAGACACTTTTCCAGATATATTGACACCACTTTGTCAACTATAGCTTTCATGCAGCCGCTCATATCGGCTGCAGACAAAGCCGGGTCCATGAAATACACGTGAACTTTTGCACAATCGCCAGAGGAGCTTCGCAAGCATTCGATTAGAAGCGCAGCATTGAGAAAAGTAAGTTTCGGATAATTGAGCCTTCGGATTTCGGATTCTAATGCAGGCAATTCGTTCGAAAGAGTACGCCTTTTCTTCTCCAGACTGTGCGGAAGGTTAATCCCTCTTCGCAATACCGCATTAAGCTCAAGATCGCTTTCAAGTAGTTCATAACGGTTCTCCGCAATGAGCGGCGGCGAGCAGACCGCAAGTGCGCATAGATCACGATGATATATTTTGGCGATGTCAGAATTGAAGGAAATGCCGTGTACAGCAAGGTTAAACCAGACATCGCGGAGCAACCGAGATGTCTGGTCATCATGTATTTTCGACTGATGGAGCGCGCTGTTATGGGCAAAGAGCACAGCCAGGGGAATTAACAGTGGGATAAGCTCCTCGGCCGTCAAATCCCCATTTTTGGGACCTTTTTCATTATTGCCAAGCTCCCCCTTGTTGACAATACTTTCAAGAAGGTGAATAAGATACGGTTGATAGATTGGGCTCGTCGGCGAAATGTTCTCAGATACGTAAATTTTGGCTCGTAAAATCTGGTTGCACTGGGTTAGTACAAAACTGATCTTCGCACCTGGGATTTGTGAGATGACATACCGCATGTAAGACAAGGTTGTCTTCACCTAGTAGAGCATTTCGATACATGCGTGAATAGAGTTTAAGCAGTATCTCGAACTCAGCAAAGTCGTTGTGAAGAGCTAGTTGCGCCGACTCTAGCAAAATGCAGGTATCAATGAGAGTATTCGTTTTGCCTATCTTTTGCAATAAGACGGACTGTGCCAAAGCCACAACTTTGGGATCGCGTGTGCTAGCTGCGATTGTCACGATGGCGTGCACCACATTCTTGTATATCGCGTAAGTTACGACGTCACTATCAGTGCAGAAAGATGACACCTCCTCCTCCGTCAGCTGCTGCTGGTTGAATCGATCAGAAGGAAACAAAATTGCAGCAATGCTTTCAAGCCTAGCTGGGTCAGACAAGTCCACATGGGAGCTACTCGAACTCAAGAAGTTTCCCAAGGAGTATAGAGTGCCAATGACCATGTCCTGTGACGCGGAACGGAGTAGCTCTGCAAGGCAACGAGCAGCGGTGTTGGCTGTTGAACCGATTTGTCCATTCTGCATAAGGATGCGAAGCAATGACCTATTGATGCTGGAAGCGCTTGGGGGAGATACCTCAGCAAGGACTACCATACACTTGAGAGCAGTGGACGTCATGTCGGTATGGCCGCCCTGCTCGCACCCGCTCAAAGTGTCTTCAAGCCAAGCCAGTAACAGTTCCGGATGGGCATACTCCTCATCTTGTATTAGACAATTGAGGAAGCCAACGAGAGCGAACGCTTTGAGGGAAAGTACCAAGCATTGCTGAGATATTGCGTCACTGCCGTAATAAGCCGGAGTCTCTAAAGACGTCATTTGTTCAACTATCACTTCCGCTGAGGTTTCCACCAAGGGTCTGTGAGCTTCAACATCGTCTCTCAAGGTTGGCAAAGCGACTATGTAGGCTTCGAGCGTGCTGTCTGCACCTGTCAGGGGGTTGCTGGGTTGCTGAAGAGAGGTAGCTTTCTCAACAAAAATCACGAGACTGCGTCTTAGCAGAACTGAACCCAGGGGAGTCCCTTGGGAAAGGAAGCAGTTGAAGTAGCGTTTCCAAGCCAGCAATGGACGAGTCGTGTGGCCCACCGTACGCAGCTGTGACATTGCAGTCTCGACGGTGAGAAGAAAACGGTCGGAAAGTAACTCGCGCACAAGTTTGATGATGGCCACACGATCAGTAGGAGTCCAGACATGCGAGAAAGTACCGGCAACTTCCATGAAGGCGGAGACACAGACAGTGATTGAGGCTATGTTTGCAAGTGTCTGAGGATCATAACAGGTTTCTTCACCGTCTGCCTTGGCTTGCAAAGCCGGCAAGCCCATGACTGCACCGGCCACATTGTCAAGGAAAGTGGTGCATGCCTCCTTCACTATGGAGGCTAATGTCTCGAACCGTAGTGCCAAGGTCAACAAAGCGGTTGAGACGGCGCGCGTCGAAACGTCTAATGGACTCGGTCTGATTCTCCGTAGACCAGGTGATGGCCGAAAATGTATGGTATGGAGACACGATAGATACTTTGCAAGATAAGCGACGAGGCGACGGGCACACTTTTCACCAGATATATCGGGCGCGATTTTACAAAGCGCTAGTAATATCTCTAAATCTCGAACTGACTACCTCATCCGAGTTAGCCATGATAGCTACCAGAGGGGATAAGAGCATCACCGCGGAAGTGAAGCAAAAAGAGAAATTGGAATAGCAACAGCAACAGCAACGGCAACGGCAACAACGAAAGGACAACGACGACTCACAATCACACTACAAGCTGTTGCATTAACTTCCGTAAGCTGTGTGAAAGCATTGGAGTCATCCGTCAGCTTGAGAAAATCAGCTCTGCAGTCATTGGTAACTGGAGCGGAGCAACTCTTTGGTGGCTTCGCACCAAGTGAGGAAAGCTTTTCAAAAGCTAGGCGTCTCACGTCGGGAATCGACCTAGGAGGTGAAAGGTGAGCTGGTTGAAAGTAACAAAGCAACAACGACGACAACAGCAGCAACAACAGCCAGTTCGATAATAAATACTAACATGATAGCACAATGCTAGAACAGTGCGATGGAATGGATATCTCAAAGACAATCTAGGATGGGATGGATGAGGGATGCCAGTAAGGGAGGAGTCAAGCAAGAACGACGTCAAGGTAGAAAGAAAAGCGGAACAAGCAAGGGGCACGAGCTTAGACAGTAAGTTGCATACAATGAGTAGATACAGTAGGTACAGTAAGTAGCGGTACGTAGGTCAATGCGGTAGAGCTCGGCTACCAGCGACCAGCTACCAGCAGCAGCACAATAGTACGTAGTAACAGTAGTATCTTATTCTCATCCTCAATTTCTTAATTAGCATCACCACCCATCACTCTCACTTCCATGGATTATCATTAGGGGTGACACATTATCACCGAAATGCGTATGTACAGTATGTAGTAGTAGTAGTAGTAGTACGTTCTACGTTCTACGTTCTACGTTCTACGTACTAGACTGCGTGCTGAACTACGGAGAGACTGAGTGAGAGCCTTATCAAAGCTTTTTCTCGCCCTTATCATATACAGACATCCCGACATGCACAAATTCTGCTTTGTTCTCTTGCCTATTCTTTCGTTTCTTCGTGTTGGATCCTTATGTGTCGAGTATTTGATGCCATTACATGTGTTCTCTGGCCGCCATCTTTGCATCATGATTTGGTCGTTTGAGTGTCGCTCTGACAGAGGTCATCAAGGTATGTATTATGTCATTGAGATGCTATATGCTATATGTTATATGTTGCAAGTACAGTGTCTCTGTCTAATCCCAGTCAATCATCAGTCACTACTATAGTACGTAGTTACATACGACTTGGAAGTCCATGATTGCCTTCCCTGATCCTCAACTACGTGATTCTTTGGTCTTTTGCTGTTGGAGATCGTGGTGCGTGGGCCGTCCAAATGAGCACCAACGATGAGAAACACATCACTAGCCGTGGTGAACTTCAGTACCGTCAGCGTCTACCCACGCCAACTTTTGTGGCTGGCAGTCCATTGTTTTCGAAGGTAGAGGACAGCGTTGTGCTGGAGGACGTTCCTTCGCTTGCCTCTCAAGAAACAGCAGCAGCAGCAGCAGCAGCAGCAGTAAGAAGAAGAAGCAGAAGAGGAGGAGATACGCAGCCCTTCTCACAGTACAGTAACCTTGAATGCTTCGTCAATGGCGTGGAAAATCAAGCTGATAAAGGCGTCTGGGGCTACCTATTCCCTGTGATTGCAAATGCAGATGCAAATCCGCCGCTCGTCCTTAGTGAGAGACACCCCTGTACCTCATTGAGTGGAGGTATAGATTACAAGGGTTTTGGCGATTGTCGAACGTATAACGGCTATCTTATCGGGCGACACTCACAATGCGGTGCTGTTGGCCATCACTGATTGAATAATTCCTTTTGACCCTGAAGTCATACTAACGCTCACATTGCAGATTATCTTCTCCCTGACCCGGATGCGAGAGTGTCCAATCGCCATTCCTCGTCTTTCCAGAAATAAAGAACAGCCAAGTCGTTGCATTGTTGATAGATTTATCGACAAAAGGAACCTACGTCAATGGTTAGATTGTGGGGGAAAAAAAAAATTACTGCCAGCTTGAAGACGGCGATGAAATCTCCTGCGTTCAGCACGCTAGGTTTTTGTTCCGCTATACACGAACAACCGTGGCAAGCACTCGATTTCACAACTCCCACGATGTGCAAGATAGACGACTTGGAAGTGGTGCATTTGCATCTGTTCACGTCGCTATAGATAAGCATACCGGCGTGAAGTATGCAGTCGAGTACTTTGAGAAACGACATTCAGAATAGGCCAAGCTTTGCTGATTATTCTCTAAGACGCAAATGGCAACATTAACCAGCCTTGACCATCCAAATATCGCGCGTGCCAAAGATGCATTCGACGTAGTCAACGAACAGTCAAGACTAGAAGAAGGGTACACGCGACATATATTCAAACAGGTAGTTTCTGCATCACACTATCTGGTATGAACTGGAGCATTTGTGCTTCTTATTTCTGCTCTACCCCCTCCAACTACTCGTGATCAAGGATTAACGTGCTTGATTTTTAGCATGAGCGCAACATTACTCATAGGGATGTCACTGTTGACTGACAACGGGCAATACCGCGAAACTTACCGATTTTGGTTTGGCCAAAATCGTTGGAGAGAACCATCTCGTTGCGACGCGGCAAGTGTAATCCTGAAGTCACACCCTATGAGCAGTTACTTAACCCTTTGCGTAATTCAGCTGATTCAATCCACGTATTTCTGCAGAAGTTTGTGGTACTCCCCACTGTAAGCTCAGAATCACTTATATATGCACGCGCGGTTCTTGCTGATGACCAGAGAAGACGTTGCGCCAGAAATATTGAGCATTGAATCAGAAGGAGGATACACACGTGCTGTGGACATCTGGTCTCTTGGAGTTGTCTTGTATATTTGCCCCAGCGGATACCTTCCGTTTCCGGATGAATGCTACGGTAGTGGGGAGTTCCCCCTAAGGCTGCCGGACCAGATCAAACAGGGGCTAGTCATATACTCCATGGCTCCCTGGGAAGGCATTGACGATACTCCATTGGACTTGGTTGACAAAGGGCTCTGTGCCAACCACAGTACTCGCATTACCTTTGAAGGGTGCCTTGAACATCCTTGGGTGACAGGCAAAGGGCCGCAACCGAGGGAAGACGGGGAGGGTATCTATTATGCTCTAACGGAGATGGATTTTCCAGAGCAGGAGATGAAGCGCAAACTGGCTTTCATGAGAAACCCGGACATTCGACATGGCTCGTATGCAGGAGGTTAGGGCTGCGCAGCAAATTGCCAGTCCGATCTCATTGTCAGATGACCTCCGAACGCTGACTTACCCATACTCGAACTTCCATGAGATATGTGATACAAGAGACTACCAAGAAGTGTCAAACTGCAGTCTTTAACCAAGGCGTTAAGCGATCGGATCCACATAATTGCTATTGAGACCTGCTTGATCTGGCCCATCTCTCTTGCTTGCATAGGGGTATCACTTGGAGTTGCTTCAGGCACCCAATCCGCACACTGTATTCGAGGATACGGACTTCGAGACCGGTTTGACGTTACGGAATGCAGGAAATACCACGGTGATTGATTTGTCCATATCCACTGTCCGCCACGCCGTTCGTTGACCTTGGTTTTATTTTCCGTCATTCTTTCTTGTGTCCCTACGTTGGCACAGTCGTATTCACTCAGGCTTGCTAGGCTTGATTGCATATCTATCATATCTGCAGCATGCCATTGCTCTTGCGGACGGGGCATATATTTTTTTTTTTGTTTAATAAGGAAATCAGCTCCGTGCTCAATCATCAATCACCCTGACTCCCGCGACCGTTAGGCAGCACTATTCGAGAGCAAACCTGCTAGGCTAGTCGGCATAACTTTGTACCCATCTATCCCCAATCTTCTGAGGCTGCAATTGGCCTGTCTTCACAGATTTGGCAGACCAGCTCCCCAATCTGTCCTGTACATGCGAGCTTCCACCGCCGTAATTGCGTGGCATTGCAGGCATTCACATTACAGACTCTTTGTAATCCAGATCATACGACTCGGTGGTGATATCTTAAGCACGGTAGTCTCCCATCGAGTAACACTCGAAAGAGGACTGGACCTAAGCTGTCGCTGTCCAAGTCCATGGTTGCAAGACGAGCTAATTGCCTCCGATAACCATCGCAGAAATCATTGGCTGTTCACGGTAGGTTCGTTCCAGCTGCTACCGACTCACACCAGGCTTCCTCTTCTTCCGCAGCTTGTTTTCCTTTTCCTTTCCCTTGCAAGCTGCCACATCTTTTCGCCGCCTGTTTGCCAATCCGTCCTTTGTCTTTTTATCTGTGAGCCTTTCCTAACTTGTCTTTCCTTCTGTCTACTACCTGCTGGTTGTGGCAAATCCTACCGTGCTCAACATCGTCTTCTTTTTATTTCTCTCTTCTCACTTTTTCATATTGCCCTGTATCAGTTTTTTTTAATTTTCATTCTTCCGTTGGCCACTGTAGACTAATATACTTTCACACAATTAGCTACTTACAATGGGCTTCATAGGCGATGCTGCGGAGCGCTTTGCTACGTGCTGCGCTGGCCAGTCTCCCGCTGTCGTAGTGACGGCAGGTCTTTTGCTGTTTTTTGTCGCTTCAGTGGCGATCAATGTTCTTCGCCAGGTTTTGTTCAAGAATCCTCATGAGCCTCCGATAGTGTTTCATTGGATTCCATTCATTGGCAGTACCGTGACATATGGCATGAACCCATACGGGTTTTTTGACGCTTGTCAGAAAAAGGTGAGACTCCAAATTCTACTTGGCCCTTTGAATGCTACAGAAGGGGAAGAATTGTTCAGGTCGAACTTGCTGACATTCTACCGGTGTTTCTACAGTACGGTGATATATTCACTTTCGTTCTTTTAGGCAAAAAGACTACCGTCTTTCTCGGCACCAAGGGGAATGATTTCATTTTGAATGGCAAGTTGAAGGATGTATGCGCAGAGGAAGTTTACTCTCCCCTCACGACTCCCGTGTTTGGTCGCGGTGTCGTCTACGATTGTCCTAACGCACGTTTGATGGAGCAAAAGAAGGTATGTTGACCGCCGTTAAAATTCCAGGCTTATGTTGTCCATATAGACTGATTTCCCTATAGTTCGTCAAATTCGGATTGACTAGCGAGTCTCTACGATCATATGTCCCCTTAATCACCAAAGAAGTGGAGGACTACGTCAAGCATAACATCGCCGCGAAGTCTAGCAGTGGCGTGTTTGCGATACCGAAGGCAATTGGGGAAATTACCATCTACACTGCCTCGCGTTCTTTGCAAGGCAAGGAAGTTAGGGACAGATTCGACTCCAGCTTCGCGGAGCTATACTATAACCTTGATAAAGGTTTCTCGCCCATCAACTTCATGCTGCCGTCGGCTCCTTTGCCACATAACAGAAAGCGTGATGCTGCTCAGCGGAAAATGGCTAAGCTCTACATGGATATCATCCGCAACCGAAGAGAGAGCGGCTGGAAGCAGGATTCCCAGGACATGGTTTGGAATTTAATGTCTTGCTCTTACAAGGATGGCACTCCACTTTCGGATCAGGAAATTGCACACTTGATGATTGCATTGTTGATGGCTGGTCAGCACTCTTCGGCTTCCTCTGGAGCTTGGATGATTCTGCAACTGGCCTGCCACCCGGAATTGATCGAAGAACTTTATCAGGAGCAGCAGAAGGTCCTGGACGGACAAGAGTTGACCCATGAATTACTCCAAAAACTCGAGCTGCACGCTTCGGTCATTCGCGAGACGCTTCGTCTGCACGGCCCCATCCACTCCATCCTTCGCCGCGTCAAGTCCCCCATGCCCGTTGAGGGAACCCCTTATGTCATCCCAACTACTCACGACCTTTTAGCGGCTCCTGGTGCTTCATCTCGGAATCCTCAGTACTTTCCCGATCCTCTCGCTTGGAAGCCGCACCGTTGGGATAACAACGCCTTGAAGAATGCTGAAGACCCCAATGACGAAAAGGTTGACTACGGTTACGGAGTAATTAGCAAGGGTGGCAAGAGTCCATACCTTCCTTTCGGCTCTGGCAGACATAGGTGCATTGGGGAGCAATTCGCATACGTCCAGCTCGGCACTATCCTAGCAACTATGGTCCGTTTAATGAAGTGGGAGAATACTGATGATCGCTCGGGTATTCCTGAGACAGATTACTCTGTAAGCTATATCCTTTCCCGATTACATGATGGCAACGCATATGTAACTGACACACCATCACAGTCTCTTTTCTCCAAGCCTTTGGGCCAGCCAAAGGTCAAATTTGAGCTTCGCAATCCGGAGAAACAATGAGGTGACGGTCACAGAATGATGCAACATGTTTGTTTGGATTTTTTTTTTTTCTTTTTCCTTTTCGCACCTTTGTATATATGAAATGTGATTTCAGATGGCCCGATTCGCTTCATAAATATGGTTGATCCGAGAACTTGGTATAGAGCAAGATGAAAGCGATGTTCTGATTGAGAAACAGCCCTGCTCTCATTCGCGGTTTCGTATATGACGAGCTGCTACGACTAGCTGGCGAATTGCAGTCTATCCAAGGTTATCAGCTCCAATTGGCTTATCACCTTCACGGCAGGCAGACTTTTTCCACTCACTAGAATTCAGCAGCGTGTGAGGGGAGGGGAGCAAAAGCAAAAGGAGCGAGGGGTGCGAGGAGGTGAGCCCAGTACTCAAAATCGGTCGCACTGTACTTTTGGGGTGTGGCATGGACAATACAATAGTCCCAGAAACAGAGGATATAGCAAACGCAGTACGCTGAATCGAAGATGGTTGAAATATGCTGTTTATGAATTAGAAACACAGAGGGTCGATCGATCGAAAGGCGATAACCAGAAGTATAATGTACATTTCATGCAATTGCTGAGCAGTCCGAACCATTCCTATCACAATGCTCACTCGGCGTTCTTTTTACGCTCCCCTGCTCTCCTTTTAGCGCGCACCTCCGCCCGTTTCCTTTCACCTCCATCAATCTTTCTGCCCAGCTTGTGTTCCCACATGCCTTCCTCTACTTGTATGCGAGCCGCTGTATTATTAGTCCCTTTAATGGCGTATAGGTAAGGACCCTTGATCCGATTGCCGTCATACAGTTTGATGCCGAAATACTTTTTCAATGGGACG
Organism: Ascosphaera aggregata; assembly: GCA_024244195.1. Classification (NCBI taxonomy): domain Eukaryota; kingdom Fungi; phylum Ascomycota; class Eurotiomycetes; order Onygenales; family Ascosphaeraceae; genus Ascosphaera; species Ascosphaera aggregata. The sequence goes on along the minus strand of JAGYHZ010000076.1, from coordinate 1,828 downwards.
GTCGAATCCTTCAATATCGTTTGACCGGGTGGGAGATTGGCAATGGCCCACCTTTTGCCGGGAGATTCTGTCAAAGAGGCAGGTGGAACGGGTTTGTCCTTTTTCAAGTGTCTTGGAACTTCAAGAGCTCGCAACTCAGCAACACCATCAACAACATGATCCAAGTCTCCACCAACACCATACTCTCCGCGGCGAAACTTTTCCCTCCAGCGCAGCAGATATTTGCGGTCACGAGCAATTTCAATCCCCAGACGGCGAAACTCTTCGGACGATAAGGAGAAGAAATCATTCCAAGAAGAAATTCTGTTGGCGTACTTTGACATATTCCGCCCGATCAATTTCAACAGGGTCTGAACATCGGGAACGAAGGGCGTTGGCTTCGGAATAGGCGGTACAGGCACATTTTTGTGCAATGATCTTATACACGGGGTTCGGATGACAGGCGCGAATGTTCGAGGAGCAAAAAGGGTAAAGTTCGGGCGACAAAAAGGCATGATGCTTTTGTTTCTTTCCTTTGGGTATTCTTTAACTATTGCTATTCAGAATAGTCAATCAAGTATGCAATCTTACAAGATATGACAACTTTGACGGAACTTGAAGGATATGCAAAGAGGAAGCTTTCCCGTATCCATCAAGTCGAGGAACCATGAACAGTGCGGAATCAGCTGATGAGTATAAAAAGAAGAAGAAGAAGAAGAAAAGGGATCAAATGTCAATTGATAGAATTAGAGTACACCATCTACGCAAACAAGCAGAAAAGCAGGATGCGATGCGATGAGGGAAAGAAGAATCATGTAAATTTGCGGGAGGCAAAAGCAGAGGACGGAGGAGTGATGATCCGAGACGAAAACGCGTTCAATGAGACATACTCACTCACAACGTATAGATATATATAAAACATGATATCAAGTATAAAACCGTTATCTGTGACAGTACGGGAAGATGAATCAGCGGTCAATTCGGATCAATTACTGTCGAACGATGCCGTCTACGGCCGTTACATTTGGGGTCCATAGTGACTTCGTGAATAACCTAGCAGTACCTTTCGATAGAAAAGAGTACATAATAGTAGGTCACAAGATACCCGGAGAAGGATCCACTCTCATGTATATAAGGTCTCAAGAAGATAGCCGACATGAATAAAAAAACCAGGTCCTACAGTAATAATCCATCAGGTTATGAGCCCGGGTCGCTTCCTCGCACGTGACTAAACAATACCCCTTTTTTTCTTTGTTTACTTTTCCCCTGATTATTTACTAGTAAACAAAACACTGATCTAAACCACCTCGACACACGAATTTTGACACTTTATCAGCTTCATTTTTTGTCAACCAGCTTTCCACGTTTAATACACACCGAAACATCGTCAAAGGACCAAACAACTGTTCACTAAACACCCTCACACGCAACAATGGCACCCACAACGAGATCCAAGCGCTCTACCGACCGAGATTACCCCCGAGAGTCAGTCGAAAGAGACGTCTCTCCAGAACAAGAAGAAGAACGTTGGCGCTCAGTATCGCCTGAATTTCCTGCTGAATTGGAGGAGAAGTTCTCCTCCATACCAAAGGAGATGCGTGAGATGCTCGCTTCTTACATGGAGTATTTCAATGTCAAGAATGACAATAAGGAAAGCGTTAACAATATGACGCAGCACATAAGGCTACTGCCTTATAAGGCCTTTACCTTATATGCAGGTACCGCCTTACACCTGGCTATATACACCCAGCATACCCGGACAGCACCTGATTGTCACCCGTCAACGATTCTTAGGTAATCACCAACCTTCGGCCTTGGCACCTCGGACAGGAATAACGTAGCACCGTAG
>JAGYHZ010000075.1:0-19454 GCA_024244195.1 Ascosphaera aggregata | reverse complement strand
CTTCTGCCAGAAGGCTCTCATTCAACCGCTATATAATCAACATATTTATACGGGACTTATAAATAAACAACGCATGAGCTCGTCCTACCTTACACTTGCAAAACAGCTGATACATTCTCCGTATCATTCAATCTATTGGTCGCAACAATTCTCCTTGCCTCCCCGACCTCGCACTCCAATATGGGGGACAGCATTCAGGTTGGGGATGCCGTACGCCTGCCTGGGGGAATGCAGGGTACTGTTAGGTTCGTGGGCGCCGTGGACGGGAAACCAGGTCGCTTTGCGGGCATTGAGCTTGATGCTACTTTCGCAGGTAAAGGAAGAAACAACGGCGACTTCAATGGCCGTCAATATTTCGAGACCTCATCAGAGCTTTCAGGTCTATTCGCTCCTCTGAACGGTTCCAAACTCATAACCAAGCTTACATCGACCTCTCCTGCTACGCCTTCAGCTAAATCGGGTTACAGCAAACCTAACAATTTAGGTCTCGCTCCTCCATCCTCTTTAAGCGCCAGCTTACGGCGAATGTCATTGAACAGACCAGCATCGCCAGCATCTAGTGCATCTTCCAAAATTGGCTTCAACTCTTTACGGTCCAAGGGGCTGAATGGGTTGAAGGGTCCCTCTGCAGCTAATGGAGGTCACTCTCGTCCCGGTCTTCGCATTTCCAGTCACCCACCTTCACAACTCAATGGAGGGAGTCCTGCCCCATCACCACTGCACCCCCCTACGATGCCAGCGCCGCTTATGCGAAATGAAATTACACCTAGTCCTCAACCGCCTTCTCTCAGTTCCAGCCCAATCTACGAAGAAAACGAGACCTCATCTGAACTAGCCCAGAGGCTGAGGTATCTAGAGCAGGAATTGGAAGAGCGCGATCGGCAATTAGAGGAGCAAACATCAATGCTTGAGGAGTTGCAGGAAAGCATTACAGAGCTTGAAGGATTGGATATCATGCAAGTACGGGCGCAACTACGAGAGAAGACTGATAAGATTGCACAACTCACTCAAGAGTTCGATAATGATCGTGCTGATTTCCGAAGTACTCTTGATACACTCGAAATCGCCGCTGCTGAAACGGAAAGAGTCTACGAGCGTCGCGTTGAGGAGTTGATGCAGGCAAATCACGAGCTCCAGGAGCGAGGGGAAGATGTTGGCACGGTTGCAAGACAGCTTAAACAGTTGGAAGAATTAGTATCGGAACTCGAGGAAGGTTTAGAAGATGCTCGAAGAGGGGAAACAGAAGCCAAAGGAGAAGTGGAATTCTTGCGTGGAGAGGTGGAGAGAACGAAATTAGAACTCAAGCAGGAGAGGGATAAATCTGCTGCAGCGTTGAGAGCCGCTGAAGAGAAAGCCGCTAGTCTGGCAAACCAAAACCCCAACGCAAAGGAGCTAGAACAGAAGGAAGAACAAATACGGGGTCTCAAAGCAATCATTGACTCTTTGAATGGCGGTGCTTTTGTCGCCAATGGCAACCATCCCAACGGTGATAACGCCAGGAATGAGCAAACAGCTGAACTGGAGCTACGAGTGCAAGAGCTGGAACAACTTCTCCAAAACAGAACACAGCAGGTAGGAGACCTCGAAAGACGGTTGTACGCTGGTCCAAGCCACGGTACCGTTCCCACGGAACCCCTTCCCTTGAGACCGAAGTCCAGCACGGCATCAAATGCGACAACTTCGTCAACCAAGGATCCGCGACAGAGATTAGGCCACGCCCACACCTCATCAGATCGCACGATAGTACCCGGCGATTTCAGTGAATTACCTCCCAATCTCCAGGTCAGACCCCCGCCAAGGCTACAAAGTCGTCCTCGAACAAGTACAGTTGACCTAGAAAACGATGATGATTCCTCTCCAAGTGGCGAAGACTCTCTCTGGTGCGAAATCTGCGAAACAAGCGGTCACGAAATCCTCAATTGCACCAACATGTTTGGTTCAGGGGTAGTCCGCTCCTTTGCCGCTGCTGCGCACAATAAGCAAGCCGAGAAACCTATTACCAGCAACTCTAACGGCGATGGCAATGCGGTGGAACCGGCAACCTTTTACAACTCTAACATGGATCACAGCAAGCTAGGCACACCTATTGCAACGCCACAAGACGAGCGCGGTAGTTATGCCGGAATGAATGGTGAATTCGAGGAATTCCCAGGCGAGCCGAACAAATCTGCCCATAGCCCAGGTTCGGCTTCCGAGCTCAGCGGCCGGGATACAGTTGTTAGAAAGATGGGAAGTAGTAGTGGTCTTTCGACGAATTCTATGGGGGCACTTGCTGGAAAGAACAGTGGTGTCGTGGATGAATCGAAGTGGTGCGCATTGTGTGAAAGAGATGGTCACGAAAGCATTGATTGCCCTTTTGACGAATGAGACGACACAGATGATAGAAGACTTCCCTATAGTTTTGTTTACCTCTTTCTTGTGTCTTTCTTTTCTACTTTACATTTTGGTTCTGGTCGAAACCCTTGTTCCCTGACAACCATCTTCACCTTTGAATAACTATCGTCGTGACGAGTCGCCGCTACATATCTCTGATCCCACTTACAAACAAACTGACTGCTACCGGGAAGAATCACTTGCAATTTGTCGTACATTGATCTTTTTAATACCTCCTTTGTCCTTAGTCTTTTGTTTTTTTCCTTGGAGTTTGTATCCTTTCATCTTCATCATGCATGTTGAACTCCCTGCACTTGCTTTCACATGCGAAAATCCAACGATTCCGGACTGTTGCCAGTTCATACCCTTCCCCCCCCCCATTACTCAATATGATTTGAATGTTTTTTTCTATGGTATATCTGGTGAATTTCTAATCGAATGAACGAAGCGCAGTGCGCGGCAAATGCATTGACAATACGATCAGCGTAATAATGATAGGGAGGAAATAGAGAAGATCGTTGGGGAAAGGAAAAGGGTATCACGTATTCATATTAAGGGACTACTCTAGATGCAATAACAAAGATGACAATCAATCAAAATCAAAATCAAAATCAGATGCATGCGATGCGATGCGATGCGATGTGATGTGTTTTGGCGAGTAATCACGGTCGTAGATCGACGACCTCAAAGTCGAGACCCATAACCTCATAAACGTGACCAGCGGGTCTTAGCGAATCGGTATACAGGTTGGTTTCGGAGTGTGGATGGAATATACCTGGCTTAGTGCACTGCAGGACGTGCTGTAAGCCAGGTGGATTCGTCAAGCGAAAAAGACCATACTCAGGCCTATGACTCGGGGCGCAAACAATTGCGATACTCTCCTTGAGCATGACTTGAAAACCTGAGTGGGTGTGTAAATCTCGAGAGCTCATGAAGCATGTTTGAGTTGGGTGTGTGTGGATCCATCCTATGACTATCAAATCATCGGCATCACAGTAATCGAAGACTGCGCTCTCATTAATCATTTCGCACGTGTCCGATGTGGCAGTCTGTTCGGGGATGATTAGACGAGATATAAAGAAGGCATTGGATACCAATGATCCGCATAATATTCCGCAGGTTTCAAGGTTCCGCGCAGTATTGCGAGCGGCAATATTGACGAAATGGCGCCGCACTTCTGGAGAAATGAAGACAGAGCGAAGAGACTCGCCGCTTTCAAGCGTAGCAGAGGGTTTGAAGAAATATTCAGTAGGCCGTGGACTAGGGGTTTCCGCGCGAATCTGGTCGGCATGTGGTGTTTTGCTAGGTACTGGTGGTGGGTTCAACTGTTCTTGCATTCGTTGGATGTCCTTACTCTTGGCCGGGAGCGCAGGAGCAACATTTGCTTCTCGGTTAGGTGTTAACGGTTTGTGAGGGGTAAGATACTGTTCAGGTTCAAGTCGAGTACTGCGACTAGGAACGGTAGGGTATTTGTATGTTGACGATGATGGTGTAACTTGACGACGGTTCAATCCTAATTGTGATGGTTGTTGTTCGATGTGGCTGTTGGTGGGTTGATCTCTCCTTCTATGTTGCAATTGTAGACCAAGACGTTGTAGACTGGTAGATAGATCATCGGTGTCATGTCCATGTTCCTCAAGAACCCTAGCTCTCTGGGCCGCTCTTCGATGGAATTCGCGCTGCGCGAGTTGGACAGCGAGCTCCTTGTTCTCTGCCGGTTCTAAGAATTGAGCTGCGCCTGGAAGATCTGCGACTGCACCGACGGCAGCATCTTCCAGAGGAACTGCGTTGTGTCGATTTGCCAACAACCGCTCTTTTCTTAGTTGCTCTCTCTGGCGCATGATATCCATATATCGTTCATATCTTTTTGTGATTCGTGGTTTCATTGTCTCCATCTTTGCCAAATTCTCCTTCACTTGCTTCTGCAGTGTTCGAAGTAACTGATGATTGGCGCCAGTTTTTGCTTCGGGGTGGCCGGGAAGGTGCACCAGGACAAGCTCCGCATGCCTGAAGAGTAGTAAATAAGCTTGCTCATCATTTCCTTCACGTTCGTAGATGTTGGCCTTTTTACAGATTGCAAGTTAGCAATGGAATATTGCAATTGACGATGCCATCAGATGCAAAAAAAAAAAAAGAAAAGAAAAGAAAAAACTCCCTCACCTCTTTAAGCAGAGTGCCGGCAGATCTTAGCCAGTATTTAAGAGGTGTGCGAGCATCGAACTCAAAGTCCCCCGCTTGACGGGCAATTTGCTCAACGCTGAGCGGCGCCATTGCAAGTTGAGGAAAGGATGAAGGCTTGCGGAGATGTTGACAAGCCTGCACAGCTCTGATGCTGGAGAATTACCGTCCAACAGCTTGATACAAATAGTATTCTGAAGCAATAGATGTCATACCTAAAGGGTTGTCTCGAGGTTAGCAGGTCATGGAAATGATAATTTGAACGATGCCGGGTTTTGGCTGTGCGAGCCGTGACACAAGTAGCATGTTTGACCAGCGGACCAAAGAAGGAGTCCAAACAAACCTGTCAATAAGCCCTGGTATAAGCTTCTGTCAAGCAAGAGCCGGACAATCATAATCATAGTGATGTGTGATCCTGTATCTTTCTCACCTCTTCTCCTCCTTCCTACTCCTCCACCTTCTTGACTGTAGGTTGCACTTTGCACTTGTATATTTTGTTTTGTTTTATTTTATTTTATTTTATTTTTTTTTTCGCTCGCATTATTGCCGTGTCTCGAGTTGACGTCAAAAATTACCAAAAAGAGCTACAAGTCCAGCATGTCGAATTACCAAGAAGGTCCTCAATCAGCAGATAAGTGCCGGTACTCCAATCATCAAATGACAGCCTTTATTACTATACTTAGATCAGGATTACCGCAAACGAGAAGAGTGTAGTTGATGACGTCATCTTTCAGGCATTTCCCGCGGATATTGCGCGCAACCGTTTTTCAATTGAGGAATTTTGTATGGGAGGAGGAAGATTTGCATTTGCACAGGATGGCTGGAGAGCGATCAGAATAGTCATTGAAGGAATAGATTGAGATAGGTCAAGAGGATCTCCTTTCTTTATATCGATTTGTTTGCGGCATCGCTGTGTTTTCCACTGAACGCAGTGCTTCCTTTAAGTAGTGGTTGACAATTCAATCGTTCGCCCGGAACTTTGTAACAAAGTTGAAGATGAATCAAATGCATCACACTTTATATCCTCTGGGAGCGGCCTTGAAGCGTGTCAAGGTTGGCAAGAGGATACAGCCTATTAGTCGTGCTCTGTGTGGTGAGCAATGCCCGTGCAGGGAAACAATTGGGATTCTGTTTTTCATGATATCCGGTTATGATGTCTCGGAAGAGTATTGACCGCGTCAATCTAGGGGATATCGTTCAGCGATTGGAACCATCTCTTGCGAAACATAAGCATTGCGATGTAGTCGACATCTTTCCGGGAGCAGGATTACTATCGACGACGTTCCACAAATTCCTTGAACCTCGGCGTCATATTCTTCTGGAACCTCATTTGAAAGTATACGGATCATTCTTGAACCCACTTCTTCAAGCGCCAGATACACCTTATCGACATGTATCCCTAGATCCCTATGACATCCTCACCTACGACCGACTATTTGATGAGGGTCATCTCCCAGAACAGAACAAGACCTCCGGCAATACCGATGGGATGAACAGTTCCCTTCTTGTCCTCGCGAACCTGACTGGAGGCACACCCGAGGGATACTCGCGGGGGTATCTCTTCATGCGACTCCTAGAATCTTATCTGGAGAAAACACTTCTGAACCGATACGGGCTCGTGCGAATGATAGGGGTACTCCCCGCCGTGGAAGGTGATATTGTACTACCGAAGCATGTGCGCGGACGTCATCGAACGGGACTTCTCGCGGAGTTCGTGAGCAAGGAAGTTGCGGAAGTTGCTTCGAGCTGGGCGCATTACGAGCATGCTATTGTCAGGGGTGCTGACTTGTACAACAAAAGTCGCGAAGCTACGTCGAAGAGAGAAACAGCAGCTGGCGTGTATTCTCCGGAAGATAGAAAACTCGGACCACTCCCCCTGGCACCCCCTATCAAAAAAGTTGGAGAACCTTTCCCGCAGAGAGCGAAGCGCGATTGGTATGATGAGTTCGAGATTCTTCATAATAAGGTGAAGAGTGGCAAGGTGAAGAAACCGCCAAAGGGACAGTCGGTTGCTCACCCCAGCGAGTATGCGGAGTACACGAATCATTCCAGGTTACTCAGTCGATTCAGGATGGAGACGCGGAATGAAGTGTATGCGCTTGAATTAGCGGAGAGGGAAGAAGAAATTCGCAACGACGAAGATGCGATAGTGAAGATGCTCAAGGACTCCAAGATATCACTACGACAAGTTAAGAGAGCATCAGCGGAATTGGAGAAGAAACGCAGTGAGATGCTCGCAAGAGCGAATAGATTGAAAATTGCAAGGATTCGATACGAACTTCTCTCCGAGGAAATAGCCGCTTATTACAACACGAGATCGCCTAGCGATGGGCCAATGCTCTTTTGGGATCGCAGACCATACGAACCCATGATGATCTCGCCCGAAGAAGTCTTCCCTGAGGATGGACCTATCACCGTGATTGATTTCCAGCCGGACCCGGACTCAGCGGCGCTGGAGAAGAGACGGGAACAAGAGAGGCAGGGAACACTCGAAGAGTACAACGAGCTTATCCGTACTTTTGCACACCTCTTGGGCGTCTTCAGTCTCAAGGGTTTGACACCTGTCGGCGAGATTATCGGCCGCTTATTCCCAGGAAGACCTGTGGCTTCGATTCTGGAAGCTATCCCAAGTTTGAAACCATACGCTATCCGGAGGGTTTTCGAACCGGTTAGTGCTCATCAACGAGCGAGGAATATATTCCGAAAACAACGCGTTGCTGCTCAGAGTGATGAAGAGGCGAAAAGGGAGCTGTTATCGTATGCTGAGAATTGTCTCAGTTTTACAATGCTAAGACACCTGCCGGCAAAAATTGTTTGGGATATTACGGTTGAGTGGTTCGCGTGGCCCGGTAGAACGCCGGGGACGGAGATCTCGAGGTTAGTCGGTGGGGGTATGTCTGAGCTTGCGCCTGAGATGACTGATGTTTGAAGTTGGCGAACTGTCTCAAAGAACAGCATATTCGTTTTCTATTTTTCTTTCCTTCTTTTTTTTTTGATATGCACATGATACAAAGAATCTCCGTCTCCAATCTTGGATTTAGGCACAGATTGTATGTAGATTCTACAAATTGTATGTATGCAGAGAGGTATTTCAGCGCGGGATATATAGAAAAGAGGAAGGAATGTTCTGATTACGTCTGCTTTCCAAGATGACAAGGATTACTCTAATTCTCAAGAAGTACGATGCAATTCCTTGGTTTTTTTTTTTTTTGTAGATAGTATAATAGACGATGACGACCTTAATCGCGCCAACTACGGATATGTCATGATGATGATGATCCAAGCTTGGGGAACCAAGATAAGGGGGAAACCCCTCCGAAAAGAGTGGTCAACAATGCTATATTTCCAATGCAATTCCCTGACGCTCAATTTGAAGGGAGCAGGGCAAGGTCATGACAGGTGAGAAACCTTTTTTGTATTTGAAACGCATCTCCCCTCTCTTTCTTTCTCCCTCGCACCTTAACAAATAACCGTCGCCTCCTCCAACTCACTCTTAATCAATTCGCTCCACTCTCGCGCAGTCCATCTCATCTCAGGAGCCTTAACAATGGCACCTTTGAGCAATCTGACAGCCATGGACCTCGGCAGTAGTCGCATGGGGTATGAATTCCTGAGGTTCTCAATAATTAAATGACCGTTCTGAGCCATGTGATACAGAGCAACGGTGTTTGAGACATGGTATATTTGTAAATGACCCGTGACGGCGGAAAGTAAGGTTGCAGCCAATGAGAAGATGTCGGCGGGTTTGGTGGGACGGCGAATTTCTGCTGGACTGCTCCGGAGAGATAGGAGTTCAGGGGCGGTAAATGCAGGTGTACCGACTGAGAAGGTGGCTGTTGCTGCTGCTGTTGTTGTTGTTGTTGTTGTTGTTGTTGTTGTAATGGTACTGGTGGAGCTGGTGGTGCTAGTGGGAGTGGTAGGTGATGTTGGCGAGGGTGGTAAGTTTGGAGCAACAGCAGCAGTAGCAGCAGTAGCAGTACTTGTCACATCATTTTGAGAGAGAGAGAGGTTGTGAGCAGATCCAAAGTCAATGTAGATAGCATTGTATGGGAATGGATCTTGTTCTTCTGGTGATGATGATATTGTATTTGTCTTCCCCTTCGGTTGCAATAGGATATTACATGGTTTGATATCCCCATGGACAACGGCGACTTTTTCATGTAGCCAATCAAGACCACTAGTCAATGATAATGCTAGTTTTAACCAAGCTTTGTTACCGATGATAGGATCAGTTTTTGATGATGATGATGATGATGATGATGATTGAGCAAGGATATACTCTTCAAGAGTAAGATCAACCAAACCCAAGACAAGGGCACATTGAGACGGTACAAAGCCGTAAAAGTTGACGATATATCTGTTCCTTTCTTCGGGATTGGTGATACTGGATATGTACGACAGGATGGATGCTTCTTCTTGGATGGAGGTTTTCTCGATAATACTGCCTGTCGCTGGTTTTTTGACGGCAAGAACCGAACCGGGAGATGGAATAAGAGTAGAAGTTGGATGAGCAATGGATGAACCCGAGTCAGTCTGAATATGAATATCAACATCAACATCAATATCGATATCGATATCAAATCGTCCTGATCTTCGTCTTCCTCCTCTTCGTCCATCGGTCATAGCCGTGCGTAGATCCGTTGGCGATTGTGGCGGAGACGGCGGGACTGGTATAGCGCGCACGACACGACTGAACCGACCTCGGGCTATGTCGATGTCGGTGTCCATATGAAAATCACCATTACAGGTGACAGGACGGCTTGTAAGATAGGTGATGTTGAAGGGACAGCATGATATTGATGTATTCTGAACCTTGTCTTTTTCTTTAGCAGTAGCAGCGGCAGCAGCAGCAGCAGCAGCAGCAGCAGTGATGGCGATGGTAGGGGTATGGCTATCGTTGGAAGAAGCCGTGGAAGAATGAGAAGATAACGATATCTCTGGTGGAGGAGATGGTGGAGGGATCAACATTGAGAAGGAGGAGAAGAACAGGGATGATTTGATGGTTGTTTGATGAAGGAGAGAATACCACTGATGGTCAGAATGGAAGATGGATGTGAATATGTATGCGATTTGAATTGAATTGATTTGATATGAAGAAGATGATGAAGATGATGATGATGATGTATAAGATGACTTGAGAATATTCCTATCTCTCTCTCTCTCTTCCCAATATAAATTCCTGCCAGACATATACCATGAATCTGACTGATTCTGATTCTGATTCTGATCGTTTTCTCCCTCTCTTCCTTTCTCTGATTCAATAATAGAAGAAAAAAGATGAAAAGATGAGAAAAAGAAAAGAAATAATCAGAGTAATCCCAATCTTGACGATCGTGATAAAAGGTCGGCCACGCCCGTATATAATTTGCCCATAACCCATGACCAAGATCCGACATCTTGTATCATTCAATAATTATATCATCATCATCATCATCAGTCAGGAGTTCAGTCCAGGAGTTCAGTCCTTTGATCAATTCTCTTCCAAGAAGCTGCACCTGAAAGCGCCTTGATCAAAATCCACCACATGCAACGCTGCATGGTTTTCATTGCGTCCCAGCACGTATAGTTATGGGTTATGTAGGCAGGTTCAACGCAGAGAAGAGAGAAGAGAAAAGAGAGAAGAGAAGAATAGCAAGAAGAGAGAGAAAAAAGAGCTCCTGAGTATATTGACAATGATATCCTGATCTTCTTCATTCTTCATCCAAACCTCCCGTAAGGCAAGACATTGCCGTAACCTTCTGCTGGGGAAAGAAACGGTGAGTTTGAGTTGGAATAACAAGAATAGCCAGAGAGGAAGAAATTTACTGGACTTTTTCTGCTTATTTGTAGCTTGAAGCGCTTCAAGTTGTATCGTATCTTCGAAGATGGATGAAATGATTCCCTGCCATCTTCTTGATCATCAGGATAATGATGAGGATGAGGATGAGGATGAGGATGAGGATGTCGATGTCTTGTTCCTTCTCATCCATCCACTATCAACGGTCATGTTATAAGGGAAGTAGTAGATGAAATGAAGAAGAGGAAAGAAGAGAGATATCACTTATATGAATTCAAGCAGATAGAAGAGAGAGAGAGAGAGAGAAACAAGAAATTTTCAACCACAGATATTACAGGACACGAAAGAACAAAACGAAATCACCCCTACTGAGAAGCAATCTCAGCAGCAGCCTTAGCAGCCGCCTCTTGAACCTGCTGATTTCTCATCTGTTCCCTCTCAACCTCATACATGAAATCGAAATATGGCTTATCGAAATGGTGAATGCGAACGTATCCATCCTCCGAGCCACTAGCATACCCCGTGCCCGCAGGATGAACCGCAATCGTGTTCAACGGTCCGAAATGTCCGCGCACACGACCAATCTCATCCTCAAAGATCATGTGGTAGAAACGTGCTTCGAATTTACCTTGTCGTGCCGATGTAGTCGTAACATCCATAGCGGCTTGACCACCTCCCAGAATGACAAAGTCCTTGCGAGGAGTTATCGCGGCGGAGTTCAGAGGAGTGTCGGCGACGTAGGTCTTGAGGATTTCGAGGTCTCGTGTGGATATGATCTGTAAAGAAAAAAGAAAGAAAGAAAGAGTTACGCTTGTGAGTTGAAGAGCAATCATTGGAGATGGTAGATAATCCGATGAAAAGAAATAACCTACCTTTGCAGTCTTATCTTTTGATGCAGTGATGAAATATGTCCTGTCCTTGGCGAATTGAATATCGCTGATCAAGCAGTCGAACTCGTGGACCTGAACATTCCTGATTTGATCGCCGGACTATACAGAAGTAGAGATGATCAGCATGTGAAAAAAGAATGTAAAACAGGGGAAAAAAAATGAGAAACAGAAAAAAAAAAAAAAGTGTGTCCCTGCGTATCCATGTCAATCTCACCTTTGCATCATACTGGCTGACACTACCATTCTCATGACCAGCAATAATCTGTCTACCAAAACTGCTCCATCCCGCAACAGTAGCCTTACTCTCCTCACACAAAATCTTCAACGAAGGCTCGTCCGTCTGATTCGTAAAATCACCCTCATAATTCACATCAAAGACAGTAATAGTACCCTGATAACCCATACGCTTCTCCGTGACAGCAAGCAACCTCCTTCCATCAGGACTAAACTCCACGCGCTTGATAGCAGTAGGCAACTCCCATACTTTCACCTGCTCGCCAGTCTTGACATTCCACAAACGAACGGTGTTATCTGCAGAACCGGAGGCGACGAGCACGGTGTTGGGAGAAACGTCAACAGTCCAGATGGTACCGAGATGACCGGTGTAGGTACCTAGTCGTTCGCCGTTGGCGGAGTACCAGACGCAAAGAACCTTGTCCTTGGAGACGGAGAATAACAGGTCGCCGTCACTATTGTATTTGATTTGATTAAGAGAGCGTTCCTAAAGAGTGAGAGGAGTTTTTTTTTTTTTTTTCAGTCAGCATGAAGCGATGAAAGGAGGAAGTAGGAAGGGGCAATCGATGGAAGTGACAGCACTAATAGTCAGTTACATACATGGCCGGAAAGCAAGATGGGACGCATTTTGATGAGTTTAAGATGATTCGTATGTGTCAGAATCAGGTATCGAAAGAGTAGCGGTGGATAGCTGGACGAAAGATGTGTAGATCGAGCTGGATGATTTGTTCTCAACTATTTTTGTGACGGACAGAGGAATATATCGCGACAGAAAGATGAAATGCAACAAGACGGCGAAACTCTTGTGATTCGTTCTGTTCGATTGTCGTTTTATCACTCGTTATCGCTGTGTCTGGTAGAGATAATATGTAGATATCGCTGTCTCTTTTGTGTCTCTTTCGTAAAGGTCGAAGTTGAATTTTTGATTTCGCCGTTTTATGTTTATTTTTATCATCTCTGCCTGAGTCCGCAAATCTGACTTTCTGTGGCAGACCACAGGGATTATAATGATTTTTATAGTCAGTTATATTTTATACAAGTTTTCTGATTGATAGATGAATTACTGTTTTTTAAATTACTGCATTTCGTATACAAGTAATCATATGCTATATATAATGCTTTACAAAATTTAACAATTAAATCATTTAAAAAACATACAAAACAGTTGAAAACATGATGCAACCGGCAAAGGTTTCCATGGATCATCGATTGAAGTAAGACGATGAAGATGATGAAAAAGAAAAGAAGAATGGAGATTTTGAATTGGAAGGAAGAATCTTTTTCTTCCATCTTCGACTGACTTCAGACCATTACAATTGTTATCTGAAAGGAAGAAAAAGTGAAATCAGTTGAAGCCTCTGTCGTCGCATACAACTGCCGCCTAAAAGTATGCGATTTCAGCCTCAATCTCTGCATCCGCCTCGTCCACGTATCTTCCAATCAAGAACAAGACTAGGATATCGTTCACTCTGTTCTTCTTCACCATTCTCTTCTCTCTTCGTCACATCTTCTTCCCCTCCTCCTCCTTCTCCTCCTTCTCCTCCTTCTCATTCTGCTAAATCTGCAGCATTATACTCTACCTCATCCGCAACCTATATCCCCTCTTTATACGCAAATTGTAGCAAGAAGAAGGACGAAAAAACCATTCACACCATCAACATGACCGGCCAGAAGATTGATGGCACCGCCATCGCAAAGGAGATTCGTGAATCCATTAAGAATGAAATTCATTCCATTCAACAGGTCAATCCTAGATTCAAACCTTGCTTGGCTATCATACAAGTCGGCGAAAGACCAGATTCGAATGTTTACGTTCGCATGAAATTAAAGGCCGCTGCTGAGGTAGGTATTCCTTGTCTATTCTTCTTCTTCTCCCATCTGCTGCTGCCTGCCCCCCAACCCCCCGCTAATACAACCATAGTCATCAATCAAAGCAATTCACAGAAAATTCCCCACAGACGTCACCGAAGCAGACCTCCTCCGCGCCGTAACCTCAGCAAACAATGACCCTTCTGTCCACGGCATACTAGTCCAACTACCCCTCCCACCACACATCTCAGAACACGCCATCACCTCCGCAGTCTCCGACGAAAAGGACGTCGATGGCTTCGGTGTAGCTAGCATCGGCGAACTAGCCAAACGCGGCGGTCAACCTCTATTCATGCCCTGTACTCCGTTGGGATGTATGGCGTTGCTGGACTCGACTGGAGTTGAGGTTGCGGGGAAACACGCCGTCGTAATCGGTCGGAGTGATATTGTCGGAAGTCCCGTTAGCTACATGTTGAAGAATGCCGATGCAACGGTTACCGTATGTCATTCGCATACTCGGGATTTGGATGCCATTACGAAGACTGCGGATATCGTAGTTGCTGCGATAGGGAAACCGCACTTCATCAAGGGAGATTGGTTAAAACCCGGTGCGGTGGTGATTGATGTTGGGATGAATTCCATTCCTGATGCGACCAGAAAATCCGGTCAGAGATTAGTCGGTGATGTTGACTACGAGGCTGCCGTGGAAGTTGCATCTCATATAACTCCCGTACCAGGTGGTGTTGGACCAATGACTGTTGCCATGTTACTACGAAACGTCTTGACCTCCACGAAACACTACTTTGGCAAACAGAGACGTCGAATAGTCAATCCTTTACCGTTGAAACTTCAACAACCAGTCCCTTCCGACATTGAAATCTCCCGCGCACAGATCCCCAAACCAATCACGCAAGTAGCCCGTGAAATCGGCCTCGAAGCTCACGAACTCGAACCTTACGGCCACACCAAGGCGAAAATCAACCTCGATGTTCTATCCCGCTTGTCCTACCGCAAGGACGGCCGCTACGTTCTTGTCGCGGGTATCACGCCCACACCTCTGGGTGAAGGTAAATCCACCACGACAATGGGTCTCACGCAAGCTTTAGGCGCACACCTAGGTCGTGTGGCTTTTGCAAATGTCCGACAACCGAGTCAGGGTCCTACCTTCGGTATCAAAGGCGGTGCTGCGGGCGGTGGATACAGTCAGGTTATACCCATGGACGAATTCAATCTTCACTTGACGGGAGATATTCACGCCGTTACGGCAGCGAATAATCTTCTCGCGGCCGCGCTTGAGACGAGGATGTTTCACGAGGCGACGTCACCTGAGGCAGCGTTGTATCGACGCTTGGTACCGGTGAAGAAAGGGAAGAGGGAGTTCCAGCCTGTGATGTTCAAACGGTTAAAGAAGTTGGGTATCACCAAGACTGATCCTGATGAGCTTACACCTGAAGAAATCAGTCGGTTCGCGAGACTCGACGTTGATCCGGAAACAATCACGTGGCGTCGTGTTCTGGATGTCAACGATCGGCACCTCCGACAAATCACGGTGGGTCAAGCCCCGACTGAGAGGGGATTAAGCCGAGTCACTGGTTTCGATATCTCAGTCGCTAGCGAGTGCATGGCTATCCTGGCATTGAGCAAAGACTTGGCAGATATGCGCGAACGCTTAGGTAGGATGGTAGTCGCGACTTCGAAGCGCGGGGAACCCGTGACCTGCGACGATATCGGGGCAGGGGGTGCTCTCACGGCGTTGATGAAAGATGCAATCAAGCCTAATCTGATGCAATCGTTGGAGGGAACACCCGTGATGGTTCACGCAGGACCGTTCGCTAATATTTCCATCGGAGCATCGTCAGTGGTAGCGGATCGTCTTGCGCTGAAACTGGCGGGTACGGAACCTGATGATACTGATCCAGAAGCTCATGCTGGGTTCGTGGTTACTGAGGCCGGATTCGACTTCACGATGGGTGGTGAACGATTTTTCAATATTAAATGTCGATCATCGGGACTTGTTCCGGATACAGTCGTCATTGTTGCTACGGTGCGCGCATTGAAGGTTCATGGTGGTGGTCCTGCCATCAGTCCAGGCAGTGCGCTTGCGGAGGAGTATCGGACGGAGAGTGTTGAACTTGTGCGTCAAGGGTGTGTCAATCTGAAGAAACATATCGTGAATGCGAAGAGGTACGGCGTCCCCGTTGTGGTGGCCATCAACAGATTCGAAACGGATACGGAGAGGGAGATTGCGGTTATACGCGAGGAAGCCATAGCAGCAGGAGCAGAAGATGCAGTGCCAGCGAACCACTGGGCGGAGGGTGGGAAGGGGGCCATTGATCTCGCTCGGGCAGTGATTGAAGCTAGTGGGAAGAAGAAGAGTACAGAATTGAAACTTCTTTACGAGTTGGAAGGCAACACGATAGCAGATCGGATTGAAGTGATTGCGAAAGACATGTACGGAGCGGCGGGAGTTGAATTCAGTGAATTGGCGGAGAAGAAAATTGAAGTGTATACTCGGCAAGGATTTGGGAACCTACCTATCTGCGTAGCTAAGACGCAGTACTCGTTATCTCACGATGCAAACGTGAAGGGGGCGCCGAGTGGGTTCACAGTACCGATCAGGGATGTTAGGATTGCTAGTGGAGCGGGATATCTGTATGCACTTGCAGCGGATATCCAGACGATACCTGGGTTGCCTACAGCACCGGGGTATTTAAATATTGAGGTTGATACGGAGACGGGAGAGATTGAAGGACTGTTCTGAGGTGGAGATGTGAAGGAAAGGAAGTGGCTTTTTTTTTTTTTTTTTTTTCTCTCTCTCTCTCTCTCTCTCTCTCAAGTTCAAAACACGGAACAGAGAAGAAGCAGATGATACAGCATTCAATTGTATATACAAGCAAGATGACTGAAATATTCCGCATATTGAGCGATGCAGTTCTACATGTACATAGTAAGTAAGTAGAAAGTAAGAAGTAGGAAGTAGGAAGTAGGTATTTATACTACTACTGGATGAGGATAAGACAGGAAGAAGTACCGAGATTACTGCCTTACAACCTGAGGTATCAATTTTATCCTGTCTGCGTAGTGATGATTACTAATACGCACATCTACTGCTACTGGTATTGTTACTATTACGTCACCAACAAGAGGACGAGAAGAAGAGGAAGAAAAGGAAGAAAAAGAGAGAGAGAGAGAGAGATGATGATGATGATGATGATGAGCAACCACGAAGACGAGTGGAAAGATACTGTGGACGTTCACAAAATTGCTGATCCTGTTTGATTCCATTCATCCATTCTATCAAATTCAATTCCTCCCGTGTGGAATCGGATCTCCCATCTCCATCTCCATCTCCTCATCTTTTCCCCGTATTGCTTAGCATACGCAGCCATCATTGCCTCCTTTCCTCGGTCCTTCTCCGAGTCGACGAGAAGAAGAAGAAGAGGAGGAGGGCGAGAAGCAGAAGCAGAAGCCCTGTCCATCCCACTTGACGTTTTAGAGACCTTACCCGGAATTCCCATTCATCAAGCAGAAAAGTAACAGTCTCCGTCCTCCCATCTTCCCTCCCTCGGCCAATCCATCGAATCAAGGTCAAAAGAGTTATCTGAATCTGAATGCGAATCTGAATCTGAATCTGAATCAAGATCAAGATCAAAATCATAATCTTATTAGCATTGTCATCATGTCTGCTTCAGCCTGGCGGCCCGCTTCTTCCTTCTCGTCGTCGTCGTTGTCGTTGTCGTCGACCCTTCTTTTATGCGCTTCTAAACCGCCGTCTTCATATGCCACCCTGCCCCGTCGTGCATATCATACTTATAATACTACAGGTGCTGCCCCTTCTGCACGCTTATTCTCCGTTTTTTCTCCTTCTTTCTCTTCATCTTCTTCCTCTTCTCTATCACTATACTCTCCATCTCGCCAATCAATCAATTCCGCTTCTTCTACCATCCCCCGCTTTGCTGTACCATCCCAGCTCAAGTATCACTCCCGCACAATGGCTACCGCTGCTCCTCAGAAGATCAAGGTCAAGAATCCCGTCGTTGAATTGGACGGTGATGAGGTATGGCAAAGAAATTGACTAGTCGTGTTGATTGTTGTCATTTTATATCCAGCTTGCTGATCAAAGTACTCCTTTATCCCCCTTCTTCGTCACTGCTATAGATGACCCGTATCATCTGGCAAGATATCAAGGACAAGGTAAAATTACTTTGATATCTTTAGTTCATCCCGCTCTTTCCCCTGCCCTGCAAATTGCTAATATACCTCTTGACAGTTCATTCACCCGTATGTATATATATATACTTTCTTCCATAAGACTTGCTCATGGTCGGAATCATATCTACATCAGAACTGACCGTTATGTAAGGTACCTCGATATCGACTTGAAGTACTACGATCTCGTAAGTTGTTCCTTTTTTCCCATGTTCATTCTTCAATTCTTTCCATGCATCTATATTCTTGCATCTGCACCTGCACCTGCATCTGCATCTGCACCTCAACTCATCGGCATTGCATCGTTTAGTCCGTTATCCTAACCACATCGTTTAGGGTCTTCCATACCGTGATCAAACGAACGACCAAGTCACCATCGACTCCGCTGAAGCCATCAAAAAGTATGGAGTCGGTGTCAAATGTGCCACTATCACTCCCGATGAGGCTCGCGTTGAGGAGTTCAAGTTGAAGAAGATGTGGTTGTCTCCAAACGGAACCATCAGAAACATTCTGTACGACTTTTGTTCCCCCTCTTATTCTGTCCAGAAACAAGTAAATGAGGTACTGACTTTGAAAACCCCTTCCCCCACCCTACTTTATATCTTTCCTTCTTTCTTTATTTCTTTCAGAGGAGGTACCGTCTTCCGTGAACCCATCGTCATCCCAGCCATCCCCCGTCTCGTTCCCGGCTGGAAGAAACCCATCATCATCGGCCGTCATGCCTTTGGTGATCAATACCGTGCAAAGGACCGCGTCATTCCGGGCCCTGGAAAGCTGGAGCTCGTCTACACACCTGTTGGTGGACAACCCGAGAAGATTGAAGTGTACAATTACGAGACTAGCGGAGGCGTTGCTCAAGCGATGTATAATACCGACGCATCGATTCGTGGATTCGCTCATTCTTCGTTCAAGTTGGCCTTGTTGAAGGAGTTGCCGTTGTACATGTCTACGAAGAATACAATCTTGAAGGCGTATGATGGACGCTTCAAGGACATTTTCCAGGAGATTTATGAGAAGGAGTACAAGACGGAATTTGAAGCTAAGAAGATTTGGTATGAGCATCGCTTGATTGATGATATGGTTGCTCAGATGATTAAATCTGAGGGTGGGTTTGTTATTGCAATGAAAAGTGAGTTGATTTGTTTTCTTCTTTCTTTTCATGGTTTCCCCTGAATTTGTCTTATTACTCTAATTCTTCCCCCACATTCCTGTCCCTCCCTTCTTTTACTAACAACTGCCAACTCTTCTTCTTCTTCTTCTTCTTCGTTCTCTACCAGACTACGACGGTGATGTTCAATCCGATATTGTCGCCCAAGGTTTTGGCTCTTTAGGCCTGATGACCTCAACATTAACCACACCCGATGGCACCGCCTTTGAATCCGAGGCCGCTCACGGCACAGTGACGCGTCACTACCGCGAGTATCAAAAGGGGCGTGAGACGTCTACCAACCCGATTGCGTCCATTTTTGCATGGACTCGTGGTCTCATTCGTCGTGGTCAGCTCGATAGTACGCCAGAATTGGTTGAATTTGCGGAACAGTTGGAGGCAGCGTGTGTGCAGGTTGTTGACGAGGAAGGCATAATGACCAAGGATTTGGCGTTGGCGTGTGGGAAGAAGGAGAGGGAGGCATGGGTTACTACGCGGGAGTATCTAGATGCTGTTGAGAGGAGGTTGAAGAAGAATTTGGAGGGGATTGCTGCATCTTTGTAAGATAAGGAACAGGTTGAAAAAGAAAGGAAGAGAAACGCAAGGGAAACACAAGTAGATGAGGTGGGGGTTTGTTTGTTTGTGATCCTGGACTTTGACTTTGCTTCAACTTTGTTTGTGCATATTATGTACTTTGTTCCTGTTCTTTTCTGTCTCATGGAAGAATGATAGATAGAGAGTATGAAGATGAGAAACCCTTTGTGTATAGTTTTGTGAAGATGTTTTTTTTCCTTCTTTTTTATTTGCAAGAAGACCGTCTTATCAACAATGCCGTCCA
>JAGYHZ010000074.1:0-19498 GCA_024244195.1 Ascosphaera aggregata | reverse complement strand
TGCACTTTTCGGTCAGCCTCTAAGCGAGCGGCAGCCGCGCCGACACCGAACATGATTCCTGCGTTTGTAGGCTGTGGAATGCGCTGTAAAAGCTCAGACATACGCTCCTTCTCAATCAGAATCCAATGTCGGAGGATCCTTAGCCAATAATCCCGTACAAGGTCAATACGCATCGAGAAGAATCTTGGGTCGTTGAACGCGTCGTATACATCCTTCTTGAAGTTTTTGCTGCCGACGGTAACCTTCCCAGTCTGCATGACAAGCTCCAATAACTTCTCATGTACGTTCTGAGGGAAAAGGCGAGAGTGAAATGTAGGACTGATAATGTTGGTAGAAATGCTCATCATGGCCGCATTCACCCGCTCACTTTCCGCCAGAGTCGAGGAAATACCAGGCGCAATGGTAGCGAGAATACTGACGATATCATCCGAGCCGGCGATTGTCGGGGGCGTTTCATCGAAATTATGGGATGTGCTGGGTTCGACGGCGGATCCAAGTGGTTTGCTGGTGAGTGTGGCCGTGAGCAAGCGTTGTAATAGATCCCCTAGTTCCCTTTTCGCTCGCTTATCTTCCCCGAACATGGTGTGCTGCATTTTTTCCCCGAGTATGACTGTAAATTCCATCAAGCGAGGGAGGATCTGTCGATGTGGAAATGGATTTGTCAAAACATCCTTGAGGAAGGTTGTGCAATCCGTCCAAATCTCGTCGAGGGCATCCTCATCCAGAGACCGGGCGTAAATCACCAAGAAGGCTACCAGGTCTGATTCCGTCAGATGAGAGCTCATTGATGATTTCCGGTTTTGTTCGAGCGCACTTGGATTCGTTCGAGTATATATAGCATTGAATACAGCAGGGACAGTAAACTTGGGCCGGGAACCAACTAGAGTATGCAGCAAGCTCAAAACCATTTTTCCCCGGATGGAGTCACCACTCGACATGGCCTTGTGCCACAGGTCAATCAGTGTCTCTAAACTCTCCAGCGCCTCAGCCTGGAATAGTCTCTCAAGAATCCTTCTCGCTCTGTTCCGCAGACGAAGGGATGTGTATTGGAAAGATGCCGACGAATCCGGACTCTGCTGAGATTTGTCCATACGGTTGTTGGAGCCCCACGACCAGATTGAGAAGCAGAGGCGCACGGCATCCTGAAAACACAGAATGACCGTAAGCCTATGATTGTTGGCCGTAGTGCCGCGTGGTTGAGAGGTGTCAGATGCAAAAACGCCAGATACCATATTGCCGAAGAAACTATGGGGTTGATCAGAAATCTTTAGGGCCGGTGAGCCAGCTTCATCCACCAAGAGCCGCTCATGAACGATAGCAAGGCAACTTTCCAAACCGTTCAGCAGCGTTACTGCAATCTGGTCGGATCTCTCTTGCTTGGATGTTTCCTGATGCGAGAATTCATCTTGAAGATCACTGTATGCAGCCTCTGCCCGCTGACAGATGGCAGCAACCAATGTCAAGAGAACTTGGTATATGTCAGCTGAATATAATGGTAGGCACTCAACAAGCAAGGATATCCACTTCTGAAGGACTAATTGCTGGCTACTCAACCTGATACCTTTCAGAAGGCATGGCATCAACTTGGAAGGTGGTTGTGGAAATGAGACCGTTTTTCTTTCCAATCTCTCGCCGCTAGCGTTTGAGAGCAAGGTAATACCTTTTGCACCTTCGACTGACGATTTCCTGCGGTCCGGGTTGTAGACGGCGGTTGCAAGCGAAGCCGAGTCTTGTGCAATGCTGATCTTCAAGGCGGCGAGTAAAGTGTCAATCAAAACGACCTGCGGCGATTCATTTCTCTGATCCAGGACTGCTGAAAGCTCGTCAATAAGAAATGAATCCAGTTCAAGTGGCGATAGATCTGCAGCACAAGAACCCTCAAGCAGTTGCTGAAGAACGGTGAGAGCCACCTCCTGCAACCTTCTGATTTCAGGTGTTGGCCTTGCAGATGCCGATTTTGTATACGTAACTATGCATACTTCGGCGATGGCTGCCAACAGATTCTTCTCTTCAGGGGCTTCCTTCAAAACAGAGTTCAAGTTCTGTCCGGATGCCGTGAAATTAGAGAGTGCAGTCCATCCGGAAGGACCAAAGGCGGCTAGTGTCCTGGAAAGAGTTTGCAGGTTGTAGCGGATTTGACTACCAGCCTCTAGATAAATCGCATCTTGAGATAGAGAGGTTGCTTGCTCAATATCTGGTTGCCTAAGGCTTAGCAACAACACTCTCAGGATGTTGTGAATCTGGTTGGATCCCCTGAGCCAATCTTTCACAAGTAGGCTTTCTTCACAATCTTCACCGGCAAGCAAGTCCAGGACTAGAAATAATGGTCGATCAAGCAAAGATAGTTGATAATCAAGACGGACCTCTTCTAAGTCACGTTGTGGAGATGACGACGCGCCCGGAAGCTGAGGAATATAAGAATCGATGTTGGAATGATGGCTGTGGTTCCACAGGATAAAATATTTCTCAGCTTGTTCTCCGGAAGGACGGTGCTTTAACGATGGCGTAGTCGCATTGATCATCAGGTGGCATACGGAAGCCTGAACAAGATGATATTGCCATGTCATCGAATGAAGAAGCCACAGACTGCGGATAATCTCAACATGAAATTTGGGCGTGGATGGCGAAATGATCGCCCATAGTTGACGGACGAGAAGGGGAATGATAGCGTAAAGCTGTTCACGGCTTAGATACACCTCAGGACTATCAACCGAGTAGAATGTGGTAGTGAGGGAAATGATGGAAGTTATAGTATGGAACGGTAAAGTCTCTGGCAGTGATGCAAGCTGCGCAATCATTGTCGCATATAAAGGTTGCACTATATTATATTTTGTTTGAGTAGATTGAGGGGCTTTTGTCATCATTGCGATGAAGGATGACGCCCACTCTTTCAAGTAAGACATCCTATCTTGTCTCTTCAATGCAAGAGAAACTAGCTCGGCCATACCTCTGAGCACAGAAGAAGCAAGGTCGGCAGGTGATGTTGGTGGTGAGGGAGGCTCAAGGCTTTCCTTACAGCGTCTGTAAAAGTCAAGAACGTGCTTGACAGTGATATGATCAGCACCATGAGGATTCATAGTTGGTGATATGATACTTGATCGTCGCGAGTGATACGTCGTAAATGCCCGATTTGGTATCATGTCTAGGATCAACTGGATGATTGACGTCGCCTCGGTGAGGGCTTCAAGCGAATGTTTCGCACTCTCGGGATATGCGTCGATTGTGGCGGACAGAGAGAGCATCTTATGAACCAAAGCGTAAAGGTTCAGCGGGAGATGCACAAGAATCATATCCTCCTCTTTGATAGTAAAATGTGCCAGAATGAAAGCTGCCAGTCTCAGGTCCTCCACAACTTGTCTTGACTGTGTCTTGCTCTGAGACGGATCGATATGCATCAGCCCTAGAAGTTCTGAGAATATGAGACTACTCTCAACGCCGTCAAAAAATGCACTGGCGCTGCGAAAGACCTCGTCAAATTGAGCTTTTGATTGGCAACTCTGTTCGTATTGCTGCACACTTCTCATGATGGGAAGAAACACCTCAGGGACTATGAGCGACCCAATTTCCCAACGGTCCATGAGTGATAAGGAGATACGGAATGGCTTCGCTCTCTCCGAGGGCGTATGTGGATGCTGAATTATCATACGGTTTATAGTGATAACCAATGATTTTAGACCGTATCGGTTGAAATACTGCGATGATGAGAAATCGCTGTCGAAGGTGGCTTGAGCGGCAGGAGTCATGTTGTCCCAAGTATTATCTGAGTTTCCAGAGCTTGCAGGTCCTAGGAACCAGCTCCACAGTCTTCGATTGAGGCTCATATCCCTCCGCGTAACAACTGATATAGCAGCAGACACCAGTATATGCATATCCTCCTGAGTGACATCATTTTGCAGCAATGATGAGTGGAGAGGAATATGAGTGACCAGGAGATCCAAAAAGCTCCGCTGAACTAAGACCTGAGAATCAGTGAGACCCGCAGCGAAGCACCGTATGAGAAGACCGGGCTCCGGCAAAGTCACGGCGCGTACAGTGTTCTTCAGTTCTTTATCCTCTTCGTGCTCAGTTTCCAATTGAGCCGACCAAGGTCCCGAATCTCCCAGTTTGGGGAAATGTCTGCCTAAGTACGCTAGAACTCCAGTCCTTCTTGAAGGGCTGGTCAGTGAAATGAGGAACAATGTCTGCCAGAAATAACCAGTGCCATCACCCTCAAAGCCGTTATCTCCAAGTCTCAAGTTTCGGAATTCATCCACGATGTGCAAAGCTGTCTCAAAGTCTTCACTCGTTTCCTCTTCTAAGCCTGGTAGCAAGGCAAGCAAGATAGCTTTCAATGCCGGTCTTATAGCGCTATGATTCAGTTGCAACAGATATTTCTGGAAGTGTGACAAGAAAAGTGGGCGCACGGATAGTGAAGCAAAGGTCAAGGTTGACGCAATGCCTGGGAGGTAAAGAGTGATGTCTTGCGATAATTGCTCTCGCTGGTATAGTCTCACATTAGCTTCCGTATTCAAAAGACCTTCGAATTGAGGAGACAATACCGGCAACATCTCGAAAATATACCCATAGACTTCCAGAGCCTTTTGATGGACTCCCGAAGGCAGCGTCGGATTGAGACATTGTGCAAGCCTTTTTGCGACGACAACGCGATTAGGGACGACAGGTGGTGAAAGAGGATGGGATTGCAAAGCCTGGGACCTTGCAAGACATATAGTCAATATATCCGCCCTGACATACAGTGCATATCAGAAATATTGATGATTGTCTCCTCTTGCCTTCAGTAGCTTGCTGAGAAACGATATATAATCGGCCCATTCCTGTAGCGCAGAGTCGAACAACGAAAGGGCGCGGTCAACGCTCGAGGCATATCGACGATAATTCTTGTCCCTCTTGAATGACTCTGTCAATCATCGCCAATAATAAATCAGCAATCGTACCAGAATAGCTAGATAGCAATTCAATTATCTATCAAAATACCGTCAGCTGTTCTGCTCCGTGTTGTAGCCAACGAAGCCTCAGAGGTCGCAGGAGAATCGGATCTCACTAAGCTACCTGAATCACGACTCATTGCAGCCAGTATGAAGTCGAGGTGTCTGATACGCAATCAGCATATCTTTACCCTTCAACAACGAAGCAAAAAAGCAACTGAAAATGAAAAAGCTTACATTTCTATGCAGGTGATGGTACTGGTTCGCTGGCTTTACACACTCAGGGAAACCGCCTGCGATACACCTGGCACACTTCGACCCGCCCTTACGTCACTCCGCCCTCCACGGACTGCATTGATCTACCGCAACAGCAACCACCTCTCGAGTCGATGGATGCTAATCAGTCATAACGCCATCTTTAACAGCATTGTCTGCAGCAAAGGATATAAGCATAGGCCATTGACTGATGTGCTGTTGTGGTCGGCGTATAACGCAGTGCATGACGGTTACGCGCAGCTCATAATACACTCCTGCATCATCGATTTTAAGTTGCCGTGCGTAGGGCAACAGAGATGTTATGGAATGAGCCAAAAGAATGTCGACACCTGATTCTGGGAGGTTAGGAGGGCCCAAGAAGCTGGAGTCACCTTGGCGTCGTTCTTCCTTGAGGAATTTGCGCCCTCCGCCTATTTCGATAGCTCTGAGTCCAAAGAGCCATAGCTCCCCTTCGTTGCAAACTCCTCCTTTGCCCCCTGAGCTGTCCCGAACGTCGAGCAGAAGTCCTACCACCGATCCGGCAGCTTTGCTAGGTCACGGTTCTTTGAGTAATGATGAGGCGGATACCTTGCAGTCGAAGGCTACGATATCAGTGCCATTAGCAGACTTTGGTGTGCAAGCCATATCGGGTGGCACGAGAGAGCCCTATATATTACATCCTGAACAATCAGCAGTTGAGAATTTAAGTCTTCGTCACCAACGTTTCTTCGGTCACGGTACGATTCGAACTGGAAGCGACACAGCTGACTCGTCGAGTCTTCGCAGCGGTGTTGCAGGGTCAGAGGTTCCCGGCGCAGAGAGCGTTTTTGGAGACCTACCCGATGTTAGTGACGGCAGACATTGGCATTCGGCTTATGCTGAAACAGACCTCGAGAATCTTGGTGATTTTGGTGACGCGGACCTAGATTTCGAAGATGAATTTGAGCCGATTGCTGAACCAAATGGTCAGCAACAATCCGGTATGAACGCCTCGGCTTGTTGAAACACCTAAGGAGATTGAATACTGACAGTTGTTTTTTTCAGGAATTTTTGTGCAGAAGTGGAAGTCGAAAAGGAAACACTACTTGATTCTTTCAAGCGCAGGAAAACCAATTTATACGAGACACGGTGACAATGGTCTCATCTCTGATTTCATTGGCATCATTCAGACAATCATTTCGTTCTTCGTTGAATCTGAAAGTCCCTTGAGGAGCGTCTCCTCCAAAGGAACCAGAATAGTAGTGCTCTCAAAAGGACCATTACATTTGGTAGCGATTAGCAGACTTGTTGAAAGTGATGCTCAAATTCGACTACAGCTTGAGGCACTCTACATGCAAATACTATCGACTTTGACGCTGCCGGCACTGACACACATATTCTCTGTTCGGCCATCAACGGATCTGAGCAGGCCACTACAAGGCACTGAAGTTCTTATCTCCTCTCTGGCGGACAGCTTCACACGGGGATCTCCCTCCACACTCTTGTCAGCTTTGGAATGCCTCAAGATACGAAAGTCTCACAGAGCGGTCATAAACAGTACATTTTTGAGTGCTCGGAGCGAGAACCTCCTCTATGGACTTATTGTTGCAAATGGGAAGCTCGTGAGCGTCATACGACCCAAAAAGCACTCCTTACATCCTGGAGATATGCAATTGATCTTCAACATGATCTTCGAAGCCGATGGAGTTAAGGCTGGAGGAGGTGATCGATGGGTTCCTATCTGCCTTCCAGGCTTCAACAACACGGGCTATTTACATATGTTCATTGGATTCATCGCTGTTAATGATATAGATGATGATGACGCTGCTGGAAGAGCTCCGTTTGAAAACGACCAAGGGACTGTAGCGGTTGTCCTAATCAGCACTAACAAAGAAGCGTTTTTCGATCTGCAAGAGATGAGGGACAAACTCGTCCAGGTATGGTTGGCAATATGGGTCCCGTACTTGCTGAACAAATATTGACTGTTCTCCAGGATTTAAAGAAGAACAAAAGTCTAGGGATAATCGGCAAAGCCATTCATCATGGTAGACCGGCACCCTTTGACATCGTTCCTGGGACACCTATTCGACATTTTATCTACAAATCAAAACTCAATGTACAATTCACAATGTCGTCATACTCGCCAGATTTTACCAACCTACGTCAGAGACGGAAATTGTTCTCAGCATATCATGCTTTGCATTCTAGTGTCCACTCGAAGCATGGTCATGTACGAGTCCAACACGTGGTTTCCACATCTTCCTACTCCTTTGCATGGGTGACGCCTGCTTTTGAAATGTATCTGGTTGCGCCTCCATCTGCTCATCGAAATGCCCTGTCACAGGGTGCGAGCAAGATTGCACAATGGGCCCAGAAAGAGGGTGAACGCCTCTTTATCATTGGAGGGGCTGTAAGTAATCAAATAATTGCAAACGACAGAGACGGATTTGCTAATGATGCTTCAGGTATTCTAGAAAGTGTGATAATCGTTGCGGAGCGCAACTGCACTGAGGAGAAGTTCATTAATGGATGCTATTGATTATCACTGCCACTTCCGGGCGCCACGGCCCGCTCTCCTTTATAAGACAGCCGCTCCACTGCATGCTGTGAACAGCTGAAATGGAGGGCATCAGTATTTCGTCTTCTCTTTTGGTCAAAAAAAAAAGTGCCAAAAGTCAAGTGAACAGGTTATATATGTATGCAGAGCTTAAGTTGTAGACAGACCCCTAGAAATGCATGGACAAATTGCTTTGGACGGCCCCTTTCTTTCAACCCAGGATTTTCAGTCCACCCCTCGTTTTCGGGTGCTTCTTCGAGATACCGTGCTCAATTTTAGTCTTCTTCTTTTCTCCAGCTGCAGTACCGCCACTGCCAGACGCTCCTGCGGTAGTTGCAGCACTAATACCACCACTTCCAGGTTTCTTCTTTCCAGCTTTCTTCACTGCATTAACTGGAACGGCTTTGATTTCCGTAACTGCTTTCTTGAGCAAGACTGGATGACTGCCAATATATTTCCCCTGCATTTCCCTCGCAGCCTTGAAGTAATCATCACCATCCGCAAAACTAACAAAACCATAACCTTTTGACTTCTCCGTACGCTTATCACGAATGACGCGTGCTTTGGATGTAGAAGCATACTGTGAAAATGCCTTGAAGAGACTCTCATCTGTGACCTCACCAGCCAAATTACCAACGAAAAGCCGGAAATGCGCAGGATCCCATTCAAGTAATGATGAATCAGTCCATTTCTGACCACCACCCTGACGGACAACAGTCTTATCACTAGCTGAAGCTTGTTGCGCCTGTTGATTTCCGGATACCTGCGGTCCCACAACAGGAGCAGAAAAGGAGCCGACAGCTGCTGAAGGTGTACTTGCTCCGATAGCGGGAACAACTGCTGGTCCAATAGATGGTGTTGCCCCAGGCACAACATGAGCGGCAGCTGCGGCAGCCTGTGATTCTTGACCCATATAAGCACTTTGCCACTGGGCGATAGCAGCTTCCGTTTCTGGGTCGTAATCAGAATTTTGAGCATTTCGTGCTGTCGAACTTTGTCGGTTGTTGACGTATTTGTTAGAGTATGGAGCGGCAGTAACGCCTGCTGCAGTTGCATGTGATCCTGCAGTTTGAGGTCCCATGGAGTACTGATTGCGATATGGCAAGGAAGCAGCAGTGCCCGTTGCTTTCACAATCGAAGCTGATGATGCGGTATAAGTCCGATTATAACCCTGATAACTCTGCTGGGCACCATAATATGCACTTTGTCCATACTGATTAGATTGGTATCCTGAAGAGGATGCCGCAGGTGCTCGGTAAGACTGGTGAGCAGCTACGGAGCGAGGTTGAAACCCTGCCTGGAAGCCGCCGTAGCCTGAAACTCTTGGAGCGGCTGGAGATATGCCCGGAGCATGATAGCTTGGGACTGCTGTCGTTGGAGGTCGAGCGGGTAGTGACGTCGGTGCAGCAGGTCTTCGCGGCGGGTTTGTACCTGGAGGAGGCGGAAAGGACATGATGAATGGATGGTTCAAATGCAACAAGAAACAATAGAAGCCGATCAAAAAACCCCTCCTATTCTTTAGACCTCCAGAAGAGGGCGTCTACGGAATGTGCTTCCTGATTTTGCTTATCCCGCAGGATGCGATGCGCAGTCGGGCGCAGACAGAGTCGAGAACGTACCTTGCGCAGTAATCGCGAACCAGCGGAAATCTCAAAAATACGACGGATGTATCTTTCTTCAACGCCCAATTTCGCGAATGCCTGTAAGGTAAGATCCTCGTTGGCAGAGTCTTGATTTCCGACACCTATTCCTATTGTTGTTAACTGCCAATTTAGCAAGTTCTGCGACGATCAAACGAAAATCGGCTATGCCAAGCCATGAAAGCGCCCTATTCCTAATGTAGTCTAGCGTCAATTGGAATTTGGCGTTGAGGACATCAGCGCATCCAAAACTGGGGAGAGATTCTTTGCGGCATGGAGTAGAACGAGGAAACAAAATCAGGAGAGAAAGAGAGAGAGAGAGAGAGAGAGCGGGAGAATGGTAATTATCTTTCAAATTTTTTGTAGGATTGGTTTGTTTCTTTGACTGTTCTTCCGAAGGGTGGTACCAACTGCTATACAGACGATTAGGCCCGCAAAAACCACTGATTGTCCCTAGCTGCCTTATAGAATATAATCCATGTAGACTCATCATAATTATCTGACGAGATGATGGCATCCGAGCGTGTGGACAGGATTAAGGTAGGTGCGGAGAATATGTGAATTGCGGTGATTTTAGCCCATCTCACAATTCTATGCGATGATATTTTGAACCAATTAGTTTCCCTCAGACACCAAGTGCGATTGAACTTTTCATATAATCGTTCATTTTCATTCTGCTCTCCACCTTTCGCTTAGATGCAGCGCAAATGTGCAAATACCTGATTAGCCTCCTTTCCTTGGAGCCATAGCGACCCCCACAAAGCTCGTTGGCCTACTGACGGGAGTGTTGGAACCGGTACTCGCAGCCACTGCCGGCTTGATTGAAGCAGGGGTTCCAATAGGCGCCGGAGTGCCTGCACTGGGTGCAATCTGGTTGCCACCATTTGGCTGATTTGCTGCGGATGGGTTGCTTTTGAGTTTCTTCTGAAGCCCTAAAGCTGCACTAGCATTGCGTAATTCTATTTTCTTGCGCTCCATTTCAAGCTGAACGGGTATGCAGTCAGTATACCGTTGCCCGTATAGTAAGAGGAGTGAAAAGTTCAAT
Organism: Ascosphaera aggregata; assembly: GCA_024244195.1. Classification (NCBI taxonomy): domain Eukaryota; kingdom Fungi; phylum Ascomycota; class Eurotiomycetes; order Onygenales; family Ascosphaeraceae; genus Ascosphaera; species Ascosphaera aggregata. The sequence continues at coordinate 9,097 of JAGYHZ010000074.1, read as the reverse complement.
CGGACGGGAAACAAATGATGACGAAAGTCCTCCGCAGAATTGGACATACCACTTTTCTGACTCGTATTATAGCCGCACTATTCATGTCTGCGTTGGGACCGTATGGCTTGCAGCTCCCAGGTCGATATGGGTGAGTGATAAGGACCTGATCTGCAACAATAATGTTCGTACCATCCCAACGAGTTGGCATCGTTCGACTGAATGCATCAAAAATATCCTGAGCTTCTTTTGTGACACCTTTGCCCCGACGCCGCTCTTGCTCTTGCGCCTCAGCAATGGCGTTTGCTGCCCGGGCGTTCAGGGCGCGCATATCAAGAGGGTAGATAGAAGGAATTGCATTGGTGAACGTGGCCGGTGAAGTAGCGTTAGACGGAGCGGGCGACCCAGCGAGGATTGACGATGGTTGTGCCGTAGCAGATGTCCGGGACTGAGTATCGGATGATATCTGGCGTTGCGTTTGTTGCTGCTGGGTATCTGCGAGGGAGAGAAGTTCAAAAGACTGTATTCTCGATACAGGCACGAAATGGATATCCGCACGCTGCGCAAGAGCCTGGGTTGGAGTAACATTGTCGGTTGAAGCAGATCCTGCGGCGGCGGTAGAAGCAGTATCTATGGCAATTATATTCGTCATATGGCACGCTGCAAAAAGGGAACCTTCAATTGTCATTGGAGTGGGCGAAGCGATGGATACGCGAATGCTGTATGCACGACATTAGCACTGCTCTGCGCGGGCCAACCTCGTGTAATAACGACCGTTTGGTATGTAAAGTATTGTGACAAGATTCAGGGTCTTACCGAGCTCCAATGGAGCTGCTAAGGGCAGTCTCGAGGGCTACTGTGCCACCAGGACTGCCATTTCCCAGAGGTGTAGCAACAGAGCCAGGTACGCTGGCGGCGGCCTTGGCGGCGAATATCTGACGTTTGCTGTCGGCCATTCCGAAGTGCTGCGTAGCGTTTCAGTTTGGATGCGCTCGACAATAAACGTATCAGCGTTTAAAAAAGTATAGTGTCTTTTTGCGCGCAATGAATTGATCAAATCCACTGATGCGCTAAGAACAGAAGTAAGCTATCGCTACGGCGTAGTTTCTCTCTTTCGCTATGAAAATCGAGGCCGAAAGCTTAGGAATCCCTTCAGATTACGCCAGCTTGTTGTTCGCAAACCGAAGTTGCAAGGAGTAGAATGGCCGCCACACCAGATACCTCCCACGCTGTGCTTGTAGTGCAAGGAGAAGATAAGCGAAAGGGACTTGCAATTAACAATCTCAGCGGGCTCAATTATTCCCAAGCGCATAAGTTATCTCATGTGGTACGGTATACAACGGGATTTCTTGGGTGGTGTGAGGGCGCAATCCGTGACATAAGATGTCCAGCACGCCGCCGAGCCCCAAAAGCCGCCAAAACAAATCCGGGCTGTGTATTACCGTATCATGAAGCTCATCGCAGGAGCAGCGTGAGAGGGCAAAGGACCGACAAGGTGATTAATGAAGTAGGCAGATCGCGGGCAGGTAGGATATGAGCAACAAGGAGAGAGAGTGAGAGAGAGAGAGGGAGAGAGAGAAAGAGAGCGAGAGACAGAGGGACAAGCCCGGGGCATGTGGTCCCGGGGCTAAGCCTGTTTGAGGCTAGCTTCGACGTCATGGGAGGTACTGCTCTGCCTCAGGCACCGAGCTTATTTGGAGAATCACGAAATGAATATTCAGCCGACATTCAGCTAATCAAGAAAAGAACATGTTTTGAGTCGGATCAATGATTTGTATCCATGATGATGAACTGCGTATGGCAAACCGTGCATGCAATATTATATAAATAACATATCATATTTGGATCTGGCTAGATGAGATTCTTCTTTTGATTATTTCCCCCGTCATATAGCATCTTATACTCCATTCCTTTTATCGTCCTCCTCCTCCTCCTTTACTACCAAGTTCGAAGCATTCTCAATGCCTTTGCTTAAGCAGTGTAGGTAGATGCAGAGACATCACCACCACGACCTGTCCAATTCACGTGGATGTGCTTGCCCACGGGGAAATTTTCATTGGCGCACTCGGGCTTGATAAGGAAAGTGTGAGCACCGAAGTAATCACGCTGAGCCTGAAGCAAGTTAGCAGGCAAGTCACGCGTCCTGTAGCCGTCGTAGAAACTGAGAGCTGTGCTGAGTGCTGGAGTGGGAATACCCCAGGCGGCACACTGGCCGACGACTGCACGCCAGCCGGTCTGGGCCTTGTGGATAGCGGTGTTGAAGAAGGGATCGAAGAGAAGGTTGTCAAGATCTGGGTTGTTGCGATAGGCGTTGGTGATCTCCTTAAGAAAAACGGAGCGAATGATGCAACCGCCACGCCACATGAGGGCTATGCTGGGCTTATTCAATGACCAACCATACTCCTTAGCGGCCTAGTAAGATTATTTGATTTAGCTTGTCCGTACGTATCAACGTGGCGTAGGATAGCGGAACCAAGATGACTTACGTTCTGGATGAGCATGAAGCCCTGAGCATAAGAGATGATCTTGGCAGCATACAAAGCCTGCTCCAAGTTATCGATGAAAGCCTGCTTATCACCAGTGAACTTGGGGATCTCGGGACCTTTCAAAATGCCGCTGGCTTTGATACGCTCGTCCTTCAAGCTAGACAAGCATCTCGAGAAGACAGCCTCACCAATCAAGGTGACGGGCATGCCGAGGTCGAGAGCGTTGATAGCAGTCCATTTGCCAGTACCCTTCTGACCAGCAGAGTCTAAGATCTTCTCGAGCACGGGAACGCCATCGTTGTCATTGAAGCGAAGAACATCGCGGGTGATTTCGATAAGAAAAGAGTCAAGCAACCCCTTATTCCACTTGTCGAAAACATCACCCATCTCAGCATCGCTCATGCCGAGGCCACGCTTCATGATATCATAGATCTAAACTCATAAGTCAGCAAGTCCTCATCGCCTGTAAAATGGCACAGACCCATCTTTTACCTCACTAATCAACTGCATATCACCGTACTCGATACCGTTGTGGACCATCTTCACGTAGTGGCCGGCACCCTCATCACCGACCCAGTCGCAGCAGGCCTCGCCGTCAGATTTAGCGGCGATGCTCTGGAAAATGTCCTTGATGTACGGCCAGGCCTCGGGGTTACCGCCAGGCATCAAGCTCGGGCCATGGCGGGCACCCTCCTCGCCGCCGGAGACACCGGTCCCGACGAATCGAATACCTTTAGAGCTCAAGTACTGCGTGCGGCGGTTGGTATCAGGGAAGTGAGAGTTGCCGCCATCAATGATAATATCGCCCTCCTCAAGGTGGGGAAGAAGAGTCTCAATGAAGTCGTCGACAGGCTTGCCGGCCATGACGAGCAGCATGATCTTGCGAGGACGCTTGAGCTTGGAGCAGAACTCCTCGACAGAATGAGTACCGACAATTGATTTCCCTATAAGGAAGATATCAGTTCCGTTATCATTGTAAAGAAGTCATCTGCCAATGACCAGTTCAACGGGAAGCTCGCTGCAGCGCACCCTGCCTGCTTCATTCCGTCATCGTGCCTATCGCAACGACTCACCCTTAGCTTCATTCTCCAAGAATCGGTCGACCTTAGAGACTGTGCGGTTGAAGGCAACAACGGTGAATCCGTGATCAGCAGCATTCAGAATCAAGTTCTGGCCCATGACGGCCAAGCCAATGAGGCCAAAATCGCCACTAGGAAGGTTGGCGGGCGCCTTGAATATCACTCCCCCGGCACCGAGATGGATGCCGGCCAAGCGACGAGCAGCCCTTCCCAGTCAGTTTGTATGCACACATTACAAATTCAAGAAATCACAGATTGACAGCAATTGGTAGCAGAGCAGCACCCATTATACCACCCTTAGATGCGATTGCTTAATGAAGATACTCTCTTAGCAGCCTATCGCGGCCACACCATAAGATCTGTAAGACTCACGACGCAGGGCGATGAGGGGTGCGGAAGCGCGGAAAAGAGGAAGATACCCCGGTGAAAAACGCGGCTTAGTTACTTACACTGCTTGATCAGCCATTATTGACGTATGATAAGAATTTATGTTGGGATGTAGATGAACAGTAATTGACACGGATTCCTGGGGAGGGGGGGGGGGAAATTATTTGAAGGTGTTGGTGACGAAGTTGATGAGTATCTTGATGACGATGAAGAAGAGAAAAAAAGAGGAAAGAAAGTCTGCAGCCGGTACGTATACTAGTAGGTAGCCAGACTTTATGTGTATGGAACCGGCCCAGAGAGACGGATAAAGGGGAAAGCGGAAGAAATGCTCAAAGTGGCAGGACACGGGAAGATTGCCTTTGCGGGCTCATACTTCTCTTCTTGATTTTGTTGCCCGCTGATGACTATTACGTAGTACTAGACAGCTAGGCAGGCAAGTAAATCCATGCTTCAGAAGCCAAATTACAAAATCTTCAAGAATGGCGAACCGGTCCGGGGTATGACTCCATGCTGGCCGACAGTGCAAGGCGTCCATGATCACAAAATGCCATATCATATATAAGATGCTTGCAAATACGCCCCGGCGTCGAGTAGCTGCACTCAGGTTTGACTTCGGCCATTTGTCGGTTATCCACTCAGTGTGTCTCACGGCCAGTAGAGTCCTTGCTTAAGCTTGGTTCCTGAAACCGAATTGCCATGGTGCTTCTAGGCTCGACTTTGTATGAATGGAAGCATGCGCTGGCTTGGTACTTGACCGTACTGCGCAGCATATAGGTAGGAATGTATGCCGAATGAAGCCGCATCTCGCAACATTGATCCCACTGCTAGCCCTCAGTGCCGTCCGAAGCCTGGATTCAAATCCTTTCTCTTCCATGTCTTCCACGACCATGTAGCTCACGCTGAAGTATTTGTGGCATCTCTCCCACTCCTGCATGCTCAGCTAATGCCATTCTGCGCCTGCCACTCTCCATTTCTCTGCCAATGCTGGCGCTTAAGTGTTATTTTTCAAACTAGGCCTTCAAGACGGCCGCTGATCTCAGTCCTTAGTATAAGTGCATTGCATCCAATCAAGGTGCTGACCTGGAAGACGGAAGAACAAACCTGAGGTCTTTCGTCCCACTTGCACACGGTTCCACCACCGTGCGATATGCTTTCGGCACAAAGTCCACTGCTGAGAACACTAAATAATTCCGGGTAATTGACTTGCCCTACCGGCATTAGGGCGTGCATATCATTGCTTGTCTCGCAAGGCTTCCTTTGAGAACTCAATGTGACGAACTCGAAGAATTCAGGAGTCTTGCGTTGGACGGACCCTAAGTATACTCGAATTCAACCTACTCGACCTGTCCTGCAAAAAAGGCAGGAGGAGAAATTGCAAATCTTGAGACTTCACTGCAATTTTCATTGCAGTTGTAATCAGTAGTAATAATTGCTGAAGTGCAATATGACATCAGGGGTGCGGCACAAAATCTCGCGTCTCTCCGGAATATATGTTGAATTGACGGGGGTTTCCCATCTAATAACCGGCTAGAATCAACACCGCAATCAAAGCGATCATACATGGTGCACCAATCAGAGGTTTTCTCTCTCCTGTCTCTTTCTGCCTCATATCTCGCGGCTTTCAATTGCCTTGTCTTGATGGGATCCATACCCCTCTTCCGCTCATACTTCACGGATACCGCGGAGCGGACGACAGTGTTGAGATCGGCTCTGCAGAACCCTCGCGTGGGATGCAAAAGATTGTCCCGCAGTGAGGTCCATCACACTACATCCCATTATAATTAGCAGCGCTTTTGGACAGCCCATAGGCAACCGTAACCAGACATCTTTGACGTAGCTTGCACAAGTAGTGACCGCAACCACCCTCCGAGCCGTACGCTGCTCTGCTCAAGCAATGAAACGATGCGGCTGACCGTGAAGAGCTAAAAAATCAATGATGAGCAGCCAGCCTCCTCGTAAACCCATTTGCGCAGTCTGAAAGCTTTTGCGACGCCGCAAATTTCGCTCACATTGAAAGACATGTTACCGTAGTCGGAACAAATGCACAAACCGCAGTGTCTTGTTGCAGTACCATCACATTCAGGACTCCTTTGATAATCGATAGTCATATCTTCCCGGGCTTCCCCTTCTCACTATTCTCGAAGTTTGACAACCTTGCTGAGCAGAAAGGATGCAATCATTAACGTAGCCAATTAAGAAAACTTTACTATAGTGAACATCATATCCCCAACAAACCCGTCAGCATTGTGGAGTACACTCCCACAAAGTTTTGCACCCCAGTTCATCCAAGAGATTAGTGAGCCAACAGAATGACAATAGATTCCCCTAGTTATTGCTATACCATCTTCGTTGTTCAGGAGGCCGCAGATCAGATATGACATCAATTACCAAGTTGGGCAAGTTGCCATGTATTTTGCCGCTTCCGTTAACTTTGACCCTTTCCCTACCAAATCAAGTACAAATATAGACTGCCAATTATGTGGTACTTGCGGAGCCGTGGACGTTATCTGCTTCAATTGCTGTTCGCATTAAGGGAAAAATGCTTCTGGCCAGTGCAATCATCGTCCAGAGTAGAGTAGCAACGAAGTAGGACGATGTTTCGGTCTTTGACAGCCCAGCTGCAATCATTTCCCAGATGTTGGCGCACCCCTTATCGTGGACAGCCGCACAGCCGCCGCTCAATTGCAGCAACTTCGTTCCATTGTGCAGATGGTATACGGGCATATTCGAATGTGCACAGCTCAGTTGGAGCAAGAGATGAGGATACATTGCGATTAGTGTTTGACTCTCAACCGTTTTGGAAAGAGTTTTCTAATCGCACGTTGTTGAGTGCGGCGACGACCGGCAAACAGTCCGGGTTGCTGCAAAATCAGTATCTTACCTCTCCAGAGGGCTTCCATGATTTCGCTATTGCTTCGCTGAGGAAATGTCAGAGAATTGTTGATAAGGTGCTTGCTGCGAACACTTTTGAGGATTACAAAAATGCTGTGAAGGATTGTGATCAATTAAGCGATATGCTTTGTCGTGTAATGGACATAGCGGAGTTCATTCGAATGAATCACCCTAATTCTGAATTCCAGTCTGCGGCAGGGGATGCTCATGCCATGATGTTTCAATATATGAACGTATTGAACACGACTCCAGGCCTCAACGAGCAGCTTTCCCGCGCCGCGTCTGATCCCGAGATTACGAAGCATTGGAGTGCGGAGGAGAAGATCACGGCAGACATCCTGATTGCGGACTTTGCGAAATCAGGCATACACCTACCTCCTCAGCAGCGGAAACAGTTCGTTGAATTATCAAGCGAAATCAACGACCTGGGAGTCAATTTCGTACAGAGGCCTGAGCCAGAGAAATATAAGCTCACATTTTCCTTAAGACAGATGCAGGGAATGGACCCCATGCTGCTGCGACGAATAAGGGGCCTCACCAATGTCAGCGTACCGATTGCTGATCCCTACCCTCATGCAGCGCTGAGCACTGTGCATAATGAGGGTGTCCGAAAGGAAATCTATCAGGCTTGCCGAACGGCCTCTAAGCAGCAAATCCGGAGATTGGAGAGGCTACTCGAGAAGCGAGCGGAATTGGCGAAACTTACTGGCTTCGCCAGCTATGGTCACATGGCCCTCAGCGATAAGATGTCAGGCACCCCTGAAGCAGTCACAGACTTTCTGGTAGCCCTCAATTCGCGCAATTCTAACCGTGTGAAGGGTGATTTGAACAAGCTTTTCGAATTGAAAAAGGCACATCATCAGCAGGCGACAAGCCTACAACCATGGGACTTTTCCTACTACCTTTACAAGTACAGTCTCGCACACGGCGTTTCGAGCAAATCGAGGGTGAGTAATTTGCTCACGTCGTACTTCTCCCTGGGCACAGTTATCCAAGGCCTATCTTCTCTCTTTCATAGGTTATATGGTGTACGATTCATTCCCAGCGAGACCGAACCAGGGGAGACGTGGGATCCAGAAGTTAGGCGATTGAATGTTGTGGACGAAACCAATAATCAAGTGGCAGTGCTCTACTGCGATCTGTTTACTCGTCCCGGAAAGAGCTCAACTCCGACGCACTTTACGCTGCGATGCTCTCGTGCCATCTCAGAGATTGAGATAGCAGAGATAGCACAAACGCAAGGTGATTTTCCAGCACACCCTAATGATGGAATGGCTACGGGCTACAAGGAAGGGTCGAAGACTCTTTATCAGCTACCTGTAGTCGCGCTGATCTGTAACTTCTCCCATGCAGCAGCGGGTCACGGAGCATGCCCAACCTTGCTGTCGGAGCACGATGTGAATACAATCTTTCACGAGATGGGCCACGCAGTACACTCCATATTGGGACGAACAAACTTCCAAACGATATCCGGAACCAGATGTGCTACGGATTTTGCGGAACTTCCCTCAGTGTTTAATGAAAACTTCGCATTTAATCCGTCAGTGCTATCACTGTACGCTCGGCACTGGGAGACGGGAAACCCCATATCTGAAGAGCTCCTTCGAAGCATCCAAAAACAAACTACAGAGCGCGAAAACTTGCATGGTCCCGTTGAGAACGAAAACCAAATCCTCATGGCTTTGTTAGATCAAGCTTACCATGATTCCGACGCGGCTAGGTCCAAGTTCAATACTACGGAGATATATCGGCGGGTTTATGATCGGTATAGCAGCCTACCTGATCCGCCAGAAGTTCGTACCGCATGGCAAGGTTTCTTTGGTCATCTCTTCGGCTACGGAGCAACGTACTACAGCTATCTCCTAGACCGCGCCATTGCAGGCAAGATTTGGTCTGAAGTGTTCAAGAACGGCGAAGCGGCATTAGATCGCAATGCTGGTGAACTGATGAAGAATGAAATTCTCAGATGGGGTGGTGGGAGGAATGGATGGGAGTGCATTGCTGGAGTACTTGGTGACGTTCCCGGGAACGAGAACGGCAAATTAGCAGCAGGTGGTGCGGCAGCCATGCGCGAGGTTGGTTCCTGGGGTGTCGGCTATCCAAGCGATGACTAAAGGTGTCACAAAGCACGCAACTTTTGGTGACTTTCATGATGTCAGCTGTGACTCTCTGCCGTGCCTTGATGAAGGCATCAAGGCTATGCTTTCACCTATTCCAGCACGCTGGAGAGACCATGCCAGCTAGCTCCTGCAGTTTTCTATCTTGTAGATGTAA
>JAGYHZ010000073.1:0-19548 GCA_024244195.1 Ascosphaera aggregata | reverse complement strand
CTATGAACCCCCCAATGACTGGATCGCACCCATCAGCTTGAAGTACTGATGAACCACGGCCAGTCACAGTATTGCTCTCCGCACATCTCCTCTTTCGTGATAACCGTTGATGGTGTTAGCTTCGGAAGAGGGGTCAGAAATGCTTTTGCATCTGTGATGTGTCTCATGAATGCATCAAAGCTTCCCAAGTGACTGATTGCTGCTGCTGCTGCTGCTGCTGATGCTGCTGCTGATACTACTACTACTACTACTACTACGCTACGAACTATTACCGAGTAAAACGAAAGCCGCAATATGAACGCGAACAATCACGAGATTGTCTGAAACTTCTTCACAACAATCCCTTCCACATTTTGCTGCTTGTCTTGCCATTCAGTCGTTTCTGATATAGACGGGTGCAATGCCATCAGCCTTGGATGCAGCCATGGCGTCAAATCTGTTCTGCATGCTGCGAGGGACTTCCCAAAAAGGTTCTCAATGAGCACACCCACACCCCATGCATCAGTGCCGTTTGGAAAAATTTGGGTCAGATTTATCCCTTGCTGTCAAAAATCGTGGGGATCTGCGATTATATATCTATGTAAATGTATGATCTCTTACGCCTTATATTCCCTCATTTGGCCATGTTTTCAAATGAATGCAACTAGAGTATTGGTATTGTTCTTATAGCAACAATATGTTGCAGCAATTGAGGGCAAAGATCGACGAAAAGCGAGCGACCTTAAGCGTCAAGCAGGCCTTGAAGCGGGCTCCTGCTCGAATATGGAGAGGTACTCCATCTACACTCCTGGCCGTCATGCTCAATACCCTTGATGCCACCTCCACAGGGCTACTAGTCTTCCCTCCGGCTTCTGTCAGCCCTGCATTTGAGACGCTGCAGGCTCCGGCAATGTCAATCTACGTTATGAGTACTATGATTTCACAATTAACCTTGACTTTGGGCGGTTCTGGATTTCCAGGCGCTCTGGGAAGTATGCTTGTGGAGGTTCTCCCTTTCCTTCGTTCCTTGGCTTCAGATATTCAGGGGGTGCTAGGGAGGAACAATCCAAAGCTGGTCCCCACGGTCGTAACGGCTTACGCTTTGACGAGTTTCCTGATTGGTTTTTGCTTCTTGGTATTGGGACTGCTACGATTGGGATGGATGGTCGAGTACATACCAAGCACCGTCCTGCAAGGCACCATCGGTACGCAAATTCCACCTAGATAGATCCTTCTTTAACGTCAAAGTCGCTGATTACTAACCGGACGCTTATAGGTGCTCTCGGGCTGTCACTCTTCTTTCTCGGTTTCCAGTTAACCATACCACCTCGCGCTCCAGAACTGACATTGGCCACAGTTAACGAGGTCCTGATCACAAAGGATCACATTGCACTATTGCTGGCTACTGTCGTTCCTACCGTTGCCCTATGTATTACCCTCCGCGTTCGGTATCTAGCGAAGATTACAGGGGGCTTTACTGAACATGCCATGTATGTTCCGTGCTTTATGCTTATGACTGTGGCCATCTTCTGGACTGTAGTTGCTGCCACTGGTCAGGCAAATCAATCTGGCATGGCGTCTCTGGCTTCGAAAGGATGGTTATTCACTGTCACTGGTCCAATGACACATGAGAGTGGATTGGGAACTGCCTGGAATTATTTCAAACTGTTCGACTTCTCCATGGTCGAATGGAGTGCTATGAAGGCTGGTATCGGGAATATCGTGCTGCTTGTCGTTATTGGAGTACTCAATCTACCGATATATGTCCCTGCAATGGGCTTAATCCTGAAGCAGCCAAACATCAGCATGAACTGGGAACTGATTGGCCATGGGATATCTAACATTCTTTCTGGCTGTGCTGGATCACTGCCAAATCTGATCGTTCTATCGAACTCACGTCTCTTCACATTCGCTGGAGGAGGACGATTCGAAGGATTTGCTACTGCATTCCTGTCTCTCGTCACGTTTTTCTGCTCAGGACGCCTTCTACCTTATGTACCTACGATTGTGGCCGCTATCTTGGTTTGCTTTCTTGGTTTGGATCTCATGATCGAGTCTCTTTGGATACCTGCCCGCGAGTTGGTATGGTCCGAGTGGTTGATCGCCCTCGGTACGACAATGGCCTGTACCTGGATAGGTTTTCTCCAGGGCTTTGCCATCGGATTTGGAGCTGCTGTGTTTCAGTATTGTCTTTGGAACTTTTATGACATGGTAAGTTCACTTTCACCCAGTTGGTCAAACTCATGTTCAAGAAGAGGTAAAGTGTCTAATTCCCTTCTCAGCGCGCATCACGGATTAGCATTGCCATAAATTCAAACGATCAGGCTTCCCGACCGGGCAAAAAGCTCAGCATGCCAGTTTTGAGTCCCAAGCAAAATATGCGAGATGGCTCTCCCACCTCCGATGGCGATGAAATGTCTGTTACTACATTGATGTCAGTTATACACACCAGCACCTCCTCGGTAGAAGAGAGGCATACCTCCACTGCGGAGGTCGTCTCAGTCTACGGACACGTTTGTAAGTGATAACGAAGTAACCCGACTTTTCTTCTCGATGCCGTGACGTCGTTAACCATTGTGCAGTTTTCGGAATAATACCGTCCCTTGAACAGAAGATCGTGGTCGCTTTCCGTTCAGGCCCAACCACACAAGTCATCATCGATTTTAGCAATGCTTGGAGATGTGAAACGTGTATCGGGCAGATGATCAGACAAAAGCTCGATGAATATCGTAGTGACCTCCGACCGCGACCGTTCATTTTCACAGGAATACCTGCTGATAGCGTTTTGGCGTTGGATCTGGGTCGTGGGGGCGTGTCATGTGTCTGGCCGCAGATGGGTCCAACAGACATGGAATTTGATGACGCCGTGGAGTGCTACTTTGATCTGTACGACGGCATCAGCGCTTCGCAAAGCGGCGGTTCAGATCAATGGTTGGGCAGACCATTCTTTGATCCCAAGATTGGTGACATCTTGAAAGATCAGAACGCTACCATCTATGAACTTGGTCAGGGCGAGTTCTTAGACCTACAAGGTAAGTTGTCTATTTTTCTCTCCCCTTACAACTTGGTTCTGGAATCCTTGGCAAACCTGACAGTCGTAAACTAGATCCTTCATTTGTTCTAGCCCTTCGAGGAACTGTCAAAGTCAATACCTTTTCCAGCTCGCCGCTCACCTCAGACACCGTACTCGATCCCGGTGAGAAGGAGCATGTTGCTCGCCTACCACTGGCCATCGCGATCAAAATGTGCGCGCTGAAGACATTCATGACATGTCGCCGAGCTCTGTGGACTTCACGACGAAACGGGAACGATTGGCGATCCAGCATTGACGAAGAGAAGTCGGCCGCTGAGCAGTTCATCTCTCTGCGAGGCGGTACTCATACACTACGGTCAGGCGACACATATTGGCCGGAGACCGACTTTCTATACCAGAGGGGGAAGCAATATACCGAGAGGCTGAGCGCCATAGGAGAGGACTGTAAAGTGCTGGCACTACCAATTGAAGGGCCCTCTGTGGATAACGACGCCACGAGGAAATTACTGCAATCTCTTGAGACACAATCGATGTACAGGCGTACATTATCTAGAGCGGTCTGGAAATTCTAAGGTTTGGCACTTTACATACAGACGCCGTGTTTTTCTTGGTTTTTTTTTTTCTCCCCTCCAGAGAACATCTATGATTATTCTTTGCAACCGTTGTTGACGAGGAACCCCAGTGATTACCTCAGCCAACAACCTCTTTCATCCCCCAGTCATTAGGCATACGCTCTGCCGACTCAGCTGTTGGTTTCGTTCAAATCATTTTATATCCATGTATGTACACTGTAGTATTTATGGCATAGAATCGGTGTAATCAATTTCTCATTCTGCTCAACTGTTCATCTCACTGATGGAATTAGGATGGACAATGCCCTGGAAAACGCACTCCTCTTGTTCCTCATCTACCCCTGAGCCCCTGCCTGTTGCTATTATCGGAGTGCTACTACTGACTAATCCACTCGATACAATGAAACAACATGCCAAGCATATAATTACCTATTTGGGTTACTGCGCTCCCCCACATCGACAAATTCTGCTTCTTCCTTCAACCTCCCACCATTCTCACACACTCTTTTTTTCTTTCTCGTTTCTCCTCTGGATTGACATCTTAACAGTTCACCATCTACGATCAGCAGATGCGTCCTTACGGCTAGGCTGCATTGCTTTGGCAACTATAGCCTGATTGCGTCGCTTTGATGGAGATGAGCTTGCTTGTATTGCTTCGATACCCTTGTGTTTGCACTTCAATTATAGTATAGTCGTCAAAGGCCCGGAGCCGCGGCGCATTCTCAGCAACGCCCATCATGGCTACTACTTCTTCTATGTTCATGTACTCTTTGACCATTCAACCGCCTACTGCAATTGTACAGGCTATATTGGGTCAATTTGGCGACGATAGGAAACAGCAGATTATTACTGCCTCGGGGTCCAAACTCACCATCCATAAGCCTGACCCCGAAACAGGCAAAATATACCCCCTCTACTCTCAAGATTGCTTCGGTATCATCCGATCATTAGCTGCTTTCAGGTTGGCGGGTAGTAGCAAAGGTACGTTTCTAGTGCAGGCTTTTGCCTACCCTTTCTGGATATGCAATTTGGAAGCACCTTAGTGACTGTGACTTTTCGGGGCAGCACAATTGGTCTCTCCAATTGCCTGCTGAGTGAGACTTTTAAAGTCCCCACCTCCCCGCGTTTCACTGCTGTGATCAACGCTGCAGTCTTGCTTTAATCTGTTGATGCCTGGGCATGGTGCTGAGAGGTTTTTGCTAGATTACATTATCATCGGTTCCGATTCAGGACGCATTGCCATCATCGAGTATGTCCCCTCGAAGAATCGATTCAATCGAATTCATCTTGAAACCTTTGGGAAGTCTGGCTCGAGGCGAGTCGTGCCAGGACAGTACCTCGCAGTCGATCCGAAAGGTCGCGCTTGTCTCATCGCGTCTGTCGAGAAGAACAAGCTTGTCTACGTGCTGAATAGGAATTCGCAAGCCGAGTTGACCATATCGTCCCCACTGGAGGCGCATAGGCCGGGAGCTCTGGTGTTTGCGCTATGCGCTCTTGATGTGGGGTATGATAATCCGATCTTCGCGGCCCTGGAGGTCGATTATACTGAGATAGATCAGGACCCGACAGGCCAAGCTTATGAGGAATCCGAGAAAAATCTAGTTTACTATGAACTCGACCTCGGGTTGAACCACGTTGTCAGGAAATGGGCCGAACCAGTTGATAGGACAGCGAATCTGCTGTTCCAGGTACCTGGTGGCGCCGACGGTCCTAGCGGCGTTCTTGTTTGCGCGGAGGGTAACATTACATACCGTCATTCGAATCAGGATGCTTTCAGGGTGCCAATACCAAGGCGGAAAGGTGCTTGCGAAAACCCGGAAAGGAAGCGCTACATCACCGCTGGTGTGATGCACAAGATGCGCGGGGATTTCTTCTTTTTACTCCAGACGGAAGACGGCGATCTGTTCAAGATGACATTCGACATAGCTTCAGATGATAGTGGTCAAATGGTTGGTGAAGTAATCAGGTTGAAGTTGAAGTACTTCGACACTGTACCCATCGCTTCAACATTATGCATATTGAAATCCGGTTTTCTGTTTGTTGCTAGTGAGACGGGAAATCATCATTTCTATCAATTTGAAAAGTTGGGTGATGACGATGAGGAAATCGAATTCACAAGTGACGCTTTCTCTGCAGACGCCAGCGATCCTCTACCCGCTGTTTACTTCACACCCCGTGGATTGGAGAATCTGAATCTCGTCGAAAGCATTAATTCGCTCAATCCAATTATGGACACCAAAGTCGCCAATCTTTCAGAAGATGATGCTCCGCAGATATACACGGTCTGCGGTACTGGTGCCCGAAGTTCTTTCAGAACGCTCAAGCACGGCTTGGAGATTTCAGAAATCGTCGAGTCGGAACTGCCCGGAGTTCCCACCGCGGTCTGGACAACGAAGACTAGGAGAGACGATGAATTTGATGCCTATATCATCCTCTCATTCTCAAATGGCACTCTAGTCCTGAGTATTGGAGAGACTGTCGAAGAGGTCACTGATACTGGCTTCCTGTCTACTGCTCCAACACTTGCTGTTCAACAGCTCGGCGAGGATTCGTTGATCCAGGTCCATCCCAAGGGTATCAGACATATCATGGCTGACAGACGTGTTAATGAGTGGCCTGCACCACAACATCGATCCATCGTCGCAGCAACTGCGAACTCGAGGCAAGTAGCCGTCGCTTTATCGTCGGGAGAGATTGTCTACTTTGAAATGGATGTTGATGGCTCGCTGGCCGAATACGACGAGAAGAAACAAATGTCCGGGACCGTGACGTGTCTCAGCTTTGGTGAGGTTGCAGAAGGACGAGTTAGAAGTCCATTCCTTGCTGTTGGTTGTGACGATGCCACTGTGCGCATTCTTAGCTTGGACCCAGACTCCACTCTTGAAAACAAATCTGTGCAGGCCTTGACGAGTGCTCCGTCTGCACTAGAAATCATGCGAATGGCGGATTCAACATCCGGAGGATCAACGCTTCATCTTCACATAGGCCTTTATTCAGGTATCTATCTACGTACCGTGCTAGATGAAGTTACCGGTGAACTGTCAGACACTCGCACAAGATTTTTAGGGTTGAAGCCCGTTAAGTTATTCACTGTTTCTCTTCAAGGACAGACTGCTGTTCTAGCCCTGAGTTCAAAACCATGGCTAGGTTACGCCGATGTGCAGACGAAGCGTTTCATGCTCACGCCACTAGACTACGTTCCACTCGAATGGGGATGGAACTTCAGCAGTGAGCAGTGTGTAGAGGGTATGGTCGGCATCCAGGGGCAAAATCTAAGGTATGTGCATTCCCCCAGTGATTTATATCTCCGTGAGATGCCTGTGGCTACCCAAGGATGAGCATTTGTACGTCGAAGTTTCTACTCCTGCAAGAGTGAAACGATGTGGCTCTGAAATTTCCAATTGTTACTGCTGAGGTTATGCCACCAGAGCGATTCACAATCCCACGCGTTGGCCAGCGACGGAGATAGCGCATTGCTAATGATGCACATCTAGGATATTCACCATTGAGAGGCTGGACAACAACCTGATTCAAGACATCATACCTCTTGCTTATACCCCTCGTCGATTCGTGTCACATCCTGACTATCCCCTTTTTTACGTCATTGAATCTGACAATAATATCTTGTCTCCTGCTACGCGAGAGAAATTATTGAATGATGCCGCCGAACATGCTGCGGATGGCGAGCCGGTATCCGAATTACCTCCTGTAGACTTCGGCTATCCTAAGGGAACCGGCCACTGGGCGTCATGCATTCAGATTGTCGATTCTGTCACCACAAAGTCCGCTATCTACCGAGTTGAGCTTGAGGATAACGAGGCTGCTGTCAGCGTCGCTGCAGTCCCTTTTACAAGTCAAGATGACGAAACATTCTTAATTGTTGGGACGGGCAAAAATATGGTTGTTAACCCCAGGTCGTTCTCCGAGGGCTACATACACGTCTATCGCTTCCAGGAGGAAGGGCGGGAACTGGAATTCATCCACAAGACAAAGGTGGAGGAGCCGCCGCTTGCCTTGCTGGCTTTTCAAGGAAAGTTGTTGGCCGGTATTGGTCCAGACTTGAGACTTTACGATCTCGGCATGAAACAGATGCTGCGAAAATGTCAGGCTCAGGCCGTCCCTAGGCTAGTTGTTAATTTGCAGACACAAGGAAGCCGAATTGTTGTCAGTGACGTTCAGGAAAGTGTCACTTATGTCGTCTACAAGCAGCAGGAGAACAGATTAATTCCCTTTGTTGACGATGTGATTACCAGATGGACAACATGCTCTACGATGGTGGACTATGAAACAACTGCTGGTGGCGATAAGTTTGGGAATATATGGCTTGTCCGATGCCCTCAGAGTGTATCTGAAGAAGCCGACGAGGATGGGTCAGGGGCTCATCTCATACACGAGCGTTCATACCTTCAGGGAACGCCAAACCGCCTCAGTTTATTAATGCATTTCTATACAGCCGACATACCGATGAGTTTGCATAAAACCCAGCTAGTGACTGGTGGTCGCGATATACTGCTATGGACTGGTCTCCAGGGATCCGTCGGCATGTTCGTGCCATTTGTCAGTCGTGAGGATGTCGATTTCTTCCAGACCTTGGAGATGCAATTAGCGTCCCAGAATCCTCCACTTGCTGGACGAGATCATCTGATTTACAGGGGCTACTATGCTCCCGTTAAAGGAGTTATTGACGGTGATCTCTGTGAGACATTCTTATTACTACCATACGATACGAAGCAAGCGATTGCTGGCGAGTTGGATCGTTCAGTGAGGGAAATCGAGAGAAAAATAGCTGTGAGTTTACCTGGCTGGATTAATTCGTATTAGTCGTACTTGCTAACAATTAAATAGGATATGAGGAACAAGGTGGCCTACTGACGATTTATACCCAAGAGCATTCTCGTTTTCTCACGATCAATTGAACATTATTTCAAAATATCATTTGACATGGTTCTTTTTTCTCATTTCCTTTTGGTGATTCAAAGGGCTTTTAGAGAAATGCAGTGGAGGCATTGCGCCGAGCCATTCTCATCCTCGTCTGTTTGCTTTCCAACTCACCATATGCTCCAGTCCCTTTCCTCGCTCGGTCTGCTTTACAATGGTTAGATCTTGAGCTGGATGCACTCAATTTCACGATCCCGTGAAGTTGCGTGTTTGGGACAAGAACAAGAAGCTCATGTCTAATCGACGATCTTTGAGTACGGGTCCGTCCATATAACCAGGACGTTTCACCCGTAATATATCAGTCGATACATCAAGTAACTGTGGCGTTTGAGTCTCAAGGACTAGCGATAGAACGAAAAAGAAATCAATTACTTCTGAAAATTGTGCGAATTGCAAGATGATAAAGAGTTTTGAAAATATATAAACAAGAACGCCGTCTACTTTTGAAAACTTCAGTATGTTCAAAATAGACATGTATTGATTGCCCATCATCACATTAACATGTCATCCAACTTCTCTCCCAAAATATCCTCAATCTCCAACACCCACTTCCTAACCTCCTTTTCAACACTCTCATCGTCATCTTCCATCAGCTCGCTGATGTAGGGCAACATTTCTGGAAGGAGAGCCAACCATTCTTCTCCCAAGCGCTCTGTCAAAGCCTGTTCGCACTTCACCGCCGCAAGACGAGTGAAGGGATTGTCAGCTCCACGGGCACGCATGAACTTCATGATAAAGGTATTAATCTCCTTGTGATTATCAGGCGAACCTGCAGCGGTAGCAAGCTCGACAATGGTGGGGATGGCCTCCGCACTGATTAATTTGAATGAAACGTTGTTCGTAGACTGAGCCAGCTGGTTGATTAAGGGCTCGGCAACGTCGGACAAACGAGCAGGGGATTGCCAATATTCTGCAGATAGTTAGGGATATGATCATCTATGCTGCTAGAACACGAGAACTTAAACTTACCGTCTTGATCATTCTCAAAGGCATTGCGGAGCAATGTCATGCTCGCTTGCCAGAGATCTCCTGTTGATTGATCCTGGCAACGGACGTTGTTCAAGACGTCAACAACAGTCTCAAGGACGTATGTTGAATAACTCGTGACGATAGACTGAGCTTGAGTTAGCGAAGTTGTAGCATAAATTTGTTCGTGCAGCAGCTTGTCCTTACCTTGAGAGTGCCGAGAAATGTAGCCACGAATTTGAAGAAGGTTGTGAGACGAAGGAAACGAGCCGCGGTGTCAGCTTTTGGCAGACCGCTAGTAGCCCACTCAGTCAACTGTACGAAGACGGGACGGAATATGGTGTCGTTCAGCTTGTAAACCATCTTGAGAGCGACCTCGCTGATCAACTTTTCAAGCTCATTGATCTCATCCGCGTCGAATTTCTTTGACTCATGCTCGGTACGCCGGATATCAAAACCGTTTTGAAGTATCTTTGTCAAGATAGCCACGTTCCTCACGGTTGCTGATTTAGGGTGTTTCTCAATGGCAATGCTAACTACTTGAAGCAGTTCCTTAGCCGAATTGAAACCAGCTTGGACAGAGGCAGGCCAATTAGCCTGTGCAGCCCTAAATGTCTCTGGCACATCAATCTTCTTTGCTAGCAATTGTAACGTGTCAAGCCTGGCGTCATTGCTTGAGGCAGGCCAAACAGTACTTGCAGACTGGAATGACAAAAGTAGAAGATTATCCAAATACTCCTCACTAATCATCCAAGGAACGTGGACGAGAAGAGATGAGAAGAGAGAGTAGATAGAATCATGCAGTTCTGATGCTTTCTCGCCCTTTTGAATTGAAGTCCTTAACAGGTCGAAGCAAGAACCCATGGCAAGCGGAAGGACAGGAATGAATGCTTGACCAAGAACCTCAACCGACGAGGCAAGGCACAGCACAGCCATAATTGTGAGCCTGGCATCTAGCCCACCAAGACACTCGGTCCCAGCGATGACTTTAACAGAGCTGACAACTTTGTCGGAATTCTTCTTCCCATATTTATCAATGATCTTCGTAATGCAGGCGACCGAAGCTTGCTTGAGAGGTATATCAGTTGATATTTTAAGTATTTCGACGAGTGTGTCAAGGAAATCAGTGACCCTCGTATGAGTAGCAACATCCTTTTCATTACCGGTGATACGGTTCTCGAGCAATCTGAGTATGCGACGCTTAAGGTCATTGTCCTTGCGCTGCAAAAGGACCTCAATGGTATCAACGAGATCGACCAGAGTCAAAGTGCCCAGGATAGCATCCAGGGTTCCGCTGACGGCTTGGCTGACAGCTGGTAATTGATAAGTACTGGCCGTTAAAGCAAGTGTCTGCTCAAGTATGCGAGAGTACAAATCATTCGCCCTATCCGCAGAACTGTCTGTCGCCTCAAAAACCTCAGATATCTTTGACGTCAGTGCATTTTTGATTAAATGGTTGAGCGCCATAAGAAGATTGACAGAAACGTCGGCTGGATCCTCGCCCTCATCACCACCAATCCCAAGGAGAGTACGCGAAAGCGAGGGCTTCGGTTGTAAAGCATCATGCGTTAGGCCAATATACTTCGAGTATGTCAACAACTGCAGTTCAGCATCGAAGTCAGAAGCAAGAGAAGTTATCACGCTCAGGA
The DNA here is from genome assembly GCA_024244195.1 of Ascosphaera aggregata. Lineage (NCBI taxonomy): Eukaryota > Fungi > Ascomycota > Eurotiomycetes > Onygenales > Ascosphaeraceae > Ascosphaera > Ascosphaera aggregata. The sequence goes on along the minus strand of JAGYHZ010000073.1, from coordinate 8,410 downwards.
CGTCGCGATCCTGTGGATATTTGTTTGCCAGCATCGAAAAAACAGCAAAAAGGAAGTCCTCAGGTCCAAGTTTAGCCACGAGAGCTTCGAAAAGGCGAAGACGCCGATGGGATGGAATGTGTTCAAAAGCGGCGGTGAAACTAAGAAGAAGTTCAGATGTACCTGAGACGATGTCCTTCTTCTGATTTCTGAGAGACTGAATTAACGGTGGCACAACCTGATCAATAGTCTGATCAATCACGAGAGCGGAGTACTCATCATCCTTGCGAAGGACACTGGACCCCATGAACGTGAATATCGGCATGACGCTATGCAGGATGAGCTCTGGAGCAAGGCTTGAAAGACCAGCTACAAGAAGCAAAGCTGTGTTCTGTACCTGTGGGCTCTCAGAGGTGCGAACGCAGTCGATGACCAGATCCGCACGAATTATTGAGGCATCAAACTTGGCGTTAGGTGTCGCTTTTAGCTTATTGACAATGGAAAGCATCGTACCCAGGATGAGACTCAACAAGTAGCTCATCTCAGACTGCATCTGCAATTTCAAGTGATGCAAGCAACCAAGTGCTTTGAATAATCCACCCAAGAGCTCAGGATGCTGGTCAGGGGCCGAACCATCAACAAGCTCAAGTGTGATAGTTAATTTTTCAAGGAGCGAACGCATCTCAGATGAGTTCTTGAGGCTTGTTGCAAAGATGTTGGTCTGACTCATGCGTCGTCTCTTCGTAGAGGGACCATCCGATCCAACATCGCCAACAGTTGAAGAGACTGTGCTCAAAAAATGTGATAAAACAGGCCCAGACAATGGCACACTGGAAAGGACATCCCGAGCAGGTCCCGAAAGCACGAAATGCTCCTTCTGGGTCCCCAAAGCGAGTTGGAGTAGTACATCAGCAACCTGGGTTTCCCGTTCTCTAGTTGATTCCCAAGACTCGCTTATCCTATGGAAAACAGCCGCGATGAATTCAGGCCTAAGAGCATCCGACTGTGAAGTTACTGTTGATAGCAGAGTATCAACAGCATCAGTATTTTTCATGGACACAATGGAAACGACCTGCTTGTCCAAATCGCTAAGGTCTAGTTTCTCATCTGACACGATACGGTCAACCTCCTCCAAACTCATGAGGCGCCACTGCCGTAGAAGTGGCATGAGCTCTTGCGTGCGTGATGTTGACCCAACCTTATTGACACGGTGTGTAATGCTCAACAACCGTAATTTGGCGGAGAACAAGGGAGAAGCGATGATGTGAGAGCACAAGAACGTTAGGAAGGCTTGTCTTGTTGGTTTTCTTAGCTCGCCAGCACTGTCGGCTGTTCCCTTCTTCCCGCGGATGACACCCTCTATGACCTTGGCGATATGACGTGCGTCCAAAGAGTACTCTTCAACGGCACTGAGAAGACCACGCTGCGTTACCTTATGTAAATCATTAGAAGACAAGAAAGTCGGCTTCCAGGATGATTTGGGAAGAAAATCAGTCGACCAATTTGCGCTGGTATCGTCAGAGCTATCCTGCTTCGTCCTCGATGTCAATTCAGTAAAATTAACGAGAAGACTGGCTGCCTCACGCCGCACGATATTAGACGTATCCGAAAGAGCAGCTATGATATATGGTAGCAAAGCCTGTAGTTCAGTAGCCTTCTCGCCCGTCATATCTGAAAGAGCCGATGAGACGACGCTGACTGCAGCTGCCCTGGCGCTGGGAACATACGCACTGGAGAAGAATCTGGTGAAGAACGACAGAAAAAGGGGCTTCGTAGCCACCGCCTTTGACCCTAGGACAGGAAGCTGAACAAATTTGGAGAGGCGATGCTTGTCAAGTCCAACTTGCTCGAAAACAACAGCTAGCCTCTTGAAGAGAGAATTGCTCGTAGGCGACATGAAAGTTGTGTCATGAGACTTTTCCTTTCTTAAAGAGTTAAGTGCTTCATCGAACAGACGATCTTCCTCTTTGACGTCGTCTGCATCCTCCATCTCGACATCATCGTCCTGAGGCTGAGCGGGCACATTCTCTATCATTGTAGATAAACCAAACTCCAGTGACTCGACGTCGACGCCCGAGGTTGAGACCGCATTCGAGAATGCTGTGCGTAGCCTCTCATCTTCAGTGATGTCGCGCACTAATTGAGCATATTTGCTTCTGACATCAACGTCAGCATTTCCATTCTTGCAAAGGTTTTCAGCACCCTTGGCAATATGTGTCATAGCTCTCGAGATCCCGATGTCTGTCAGGCATTCCTTTTTCAACACATCACTGATCAGATCCAGCACAGCTTGCTGCTTGCTGCCATTGTTGATGTATCCAATACCCGAATATATGATAGCGTTGACAAGAGCATCAACTGCCCGTGTATCCTTAATGCTCTCAAGAACACCCTTGAAATCCTCTATTTTCACCAAAGCATTCAAAATCTTCTCAGCAAAAATAGCTTCACTTTTACGTTGAACGAGCATGCTCACGCAAGTAAGCCCCGCGCTTAAGATATCCGGTGTGAAGGATACCACGACGGCTTCTATCAAACTATCCAATGCAACATCACTGAGATTGCCTTTTTCTGCAAGGACTATGCAAATCATATAGCAGCCAACCACGAGATCGGATGTATGGTTCAATGTGAAACCCTCTGTCAAAATCGGTAGGATGCGAACGAGGATGTCTTCTTGATTTCTTCGTTCAACTTCAGATCGACCGGAGCGTGCAGTATCTAACATCCCAGCAACAGCCTCTGTCACAACACTCGCCCAAAAAGTCAAAAGGCCTGAGTAAGCGTGCTGGGCCCTAGCCACCTGTAAAACATAATTGTTCAATGCGGCGAAGAAGTGCCTGTTTGTCGTAGCACTATGAACAAGTGGGTGTCGTGGAGGGTTGATCAAACCTCGATGATATGGATCCAAGACCTTGAAAACTGGCGCCAAGTTCTTCTCGGGTATTATCGACATGAGGTTGAGAAATATGGGTGCTGTATGGTATGGTAGGAATGTGAGAATAAGGAATGACGAGTTGTATTCGTGAACCCTAGCGTTCAAGTCAGTATGTGACACCATAGAATGCAGAGACATATAGCAGGATTATCATACCTGAATCGACGAATGAGCCAATCCACCGCCTTGACGGCAGGTGTGAGCAACAGTTTCGATCCAACTAGACCCAGGAAATTCTCCAGAACGATGTTCAACTCTGCATTTTGTTCAGCAGTCATCTGAAGTCTGTCTTCCGACTTGCTTTGTTCACTGAACAGCGTTCGCTGAAACTTCTTGAATCTCGGATCGAGAGCGCATATCTCTAGAAAACCTTCATAGCAGATTTGATATATAGTATCAAACGTTTGTGATCCTGCAACTGTCTTCTCGAAAATCAAAGATTGAGAATGCGCAGCTTTCTGTGCCTTGAGATCGAGCTGATGCGTCGACTTAGCCGCGATCTGCGACAGTTGCGCAGCTAGAGAGGACGGCATCTTGTCGACTGACTGAGTATAACTTGTCCAAAGAATATGCCTCTTCAAGCCCTGCCCAAACTCCGCTCAATAAGAAACGGACTTGCAGCAACCGCGATAGCAATTCATTCGCAGGGGCGAAGAGGCGTCTGTCCAAACTTCAATACCAGATGCTGTCGTAGTGCAGGACGAAAAAAAAAAGTAATAAAATTAGGAAGAGCTCTAAAAAATGGGATATAACTTATGAAACAACCTGGGGAAAGGTTTAGCCGATTATATCTATTCGGCAAAAACGCTAAACTTGAATTAGGTAACTAATCCGGACGGGCAGTTATCTCCGCGGGGCTTTGGACAACGACAATCTCGCGCATACGACATCATGACATAACTGTCTATATGTAGCTGGCAGTGGGTAGCAAGTTTGGAGGGCGTTTGGGGAATTTGATACGATGGATCAAGATAATGATATTGTAATTGAAGTTCATAGTCTTCCCGATCTCAGATTCGCAAGCTAATTGGATGCATAAGGACAAGAGACACGTGCCGAAATTCGCCAGTTTCAAGCCAAAAGTACCAGCCGATGCTGATCAGCACAAGGATAAATCAAGAGAACGCAGTCCACGCAGGCATGAGCATCACAAAAGCCAGCACAGACGCGAGCACCATATCAGGCATCTGAGCCCTACTGCACATCGTCAACAATTTGAAAGGAGGAAAGATAGAGATTCGCATCAAGGCTCTCATGAAAAAGAGGGACGCCATCATAGACACGAGCATATTCGCCGCCATGACGAAGCTTTGAGAGGCATTGAACGTTCTTTCCGGCAGGACAATTCAGCCCTGTATGCTATTGATGCACGGGGTGATCCATACAATGTAGTATATGGTTCTTTACATCGGCATGATGTCCCGCACTACCACCGCACCGGCCGTGGACGAGTCCTTGGAGTGCCGCTAAGCTATTGGATTGACCGCGACTCACTCGATGGGAAGTCAATGATTTTACGCACAAACTCTAATTCTCTTGAGGATGCATTGTCACGAAGACGGCAGAATGCTGCGTGGAAGCAGGCTCGCCATATCAAAACCCTTTATCGAATTCGTCGCGATCCAGAAGCCAATGCCGGCGAGGATCTTCGCAGGGATTTCATATCAGTGCATCCTCAGAGAGCTCATAAACGACGGCGACTTAATGAGAATGAATCGTCAGGTTACTCTTCGCTGTCATCTGATCATGAGGTCGATTATAGATCTATTGAGGGAAAGGCCAAGGCATCTATGCCGGTTAATATTGTACTGGAGAGTGAGGTGACAGCTGACGATGATATAGCTGGCTCGGCTGCTCGACAAAAAAACGCTGAATTGTCCAAGCGGGTTGCTGAACACCCTGATGATATATACGCATGGCTAGAACTCATCCGTCATCAGGAGACGTTGGTGGGAACAGTAGATGTTGACAACAACCGCATTTTGACGTCCGCCGAGAAACGAAGCATTGCTGATGTCAGGCTATCGATGTATCAGAAAGCACTAGCAAGTGCCTCGGACGAAACGCCTCGAGACCGACTGATACTTGGGCTATTGGAGGAAGGCGCTAAACTCTGGGATACGAAGCTATTGGCGAATAAATGGCGCAACTATCTTCAACAGTACCCCAGCTATATGACCCTCTGGGTTAAATACCTTGATTTTCAGCAGACGAGCTTTCTCAATTTCACATATGAGAAGTCCCGCGACCTGATCACTAGCTGTATCGAGTTGAACAAATCATCTATCCAGCCAGGTTCATCCTCACAGCGGATCTCAGAACAGAAGGAAATACATCTGTATCTTTTCCTGCGATTGACCTTGCTCATGCGAGAATCTGGATTTTCGGAGCACGCCGTCGCTTTATGGCAAGCTCTTTTGGAGTACAATTTCTTTCGTCCAAAATCCTTCTCCTCTGCATACGATGAAGCCGCCGCACTCACATCATTCAACACATTTTGGGACAGCGAGGTAGCTCGCATCGGCGAACCGGGCGCGAAAGGCTGGGGTAGCTCCGAAGGCAAGAGCGTTGAGCCGCTAATCGAGGAAACGCTGGGATCAATAGATCCATCGTCACCCTTCAAGTCATGGGAGGTTGCTGAGTGGAACCGAATGCGAGCCTCTTTTCTACCAGCACGTACTCTTGATGAGACGGTTGAAGACGATCCGTATCGGATCATTCTCTCGTCTGATATTGAGAAATTCCTGATGAATTTCATCGAGTCGGAAATGTCTGAGGTGCTGCTCAATGCGTTTCTTCTCTTTTGTCGGCTTCCTCCACTCTACAGCGAATCCACAAGAATGTCGCATTGGCGGGTAGATCCATTCATATTCAACGAGTGCATGGACACTCGCAGCAACATTGGTCAACTGTGGTACCCGAGCATATTTTTGGATTTCGAGATTAGAGCCGTCCCACCTGTCAATAGGTTCCCTCTTCCCAATTTTCAAGTTACCCCTGAAACTCTCTTCGCGGACGACCAATGGTTTTCGGTATTTCGATCTTTCCAAGAACTTCACTCAGATAGTGACCAAACATTACTCCCGACAAACTGGATTCTTCGTGCGATCCGGCATCTCGTGACACGTCTGGCAGACAACGAAAGGCTGGCTGAGTATTCCGCTGCACTTGAATATGCCTGCAATCCTGACAGTGCCAAGGCGTATGTTAAACGCTTACTGAAGCAGCAACCACTATGTCTGTCTCTCTACAACGCTTATGCAATAATGGAGTTTCGTGATGGCGAGGATGCTGCTGCTGAACGTATCTTGTCAACGACACTGACGATGAGTGCTGGTCGTGTTGAGAATTCCATCAGAGATGGGCGGAGTTTGCTTTGGGTTACATGGATATGGCAGGCTCTAAAGGGGAACGACTTGGTTACAGTGATGAGGCTGCTAGCGGCTGTTCCTGATGGTGGTGTGGATTACCAGAAGATCCGTGATGCTTCTCAGTCAGCTAGCAAAATGAGTCCCGCAGAGATCCTCAGGTCTCAAAGGGTAAGAGTCGATCGTTCTGTCTCTCATACCAAGAACTCTGAAGAAGGGTCTGTACTAACGGGGGCACATAGTTCTTTACTGGAATAGCGGAATACGGTCTAGCAAATACTCGAGAGACTTCTTTCGCAAACGCTACAGAATGTCTAGCTCTTCTGAAATACGTGACCGAGGAGCGCAACCTACAAGGGGCGCTCAGCGTATACGCCAATGCGGAAGCGCAGCTTCTCAAGCACACGATGAGTTCAACCGGTGAAGTATCGCCTATCCGCGAGCGTTTGCACCAATCCAAATCAAAATTGCTATACTACCATGCCTCGTCGACTCGTCTATACAAACCATCGCTTCTCCGCGACGAACTGACTAAGAGCATACCCTTGTTTCCTTCGAACACGATGTTTCTCGATCTTTTCTCATGGAACGAGAACAGATTCCGTATTGAGGATCGAGTCCGTTCAATCATGAAGCAGCATACTTCATTCCATACCCGACCGCAATCAGAAGAAGCAGGGGTAACCACCACCACCTCTCCAGCGGACAACTCAAAGCTCATTCCGCATCTCTACGCGATAGTCAGTGAAGTGCATCGCGGCGTCTCGGCAGGTTCAACGATACACTCTGTTCGTGCTGCGTTTGAATCTGCAGTGTCATCTGAGTCCGCCACACGATCGAGCGCATCTCTGTGGAAGTTGTACATACTGTTTGAATGCAAGGTAGCGCAGGGACAGAAGGCGCGGGATGTTTTCTTTCGTTCGATAAGAGCTTGTCCGTGGGCTAAGGAGCTTGTGCTACTTGCATTTCGCGAAGAGGTTCTTAGGGATGCTATAGCTGGGGCGGGAGGTGGTGGTGTGCCTGGTACCGGCGGAGAAGGTAGCGAAAGGACCAGACGTGAGCAGTTGAGGAAGGTTTGGAATGTGCTTGTGGAGAAGGAGTTGAGGGTACATGTTGATTTGGGGAAGTGGTTCGAAGATCAGGGGTTAGTGGGTAGTGATGATTACGATCAAGATGCTACGCCTTTTGAAATGCCCATTGATGAGGATAGTATGGATGAAGAAAGTTGATAATGGCATGTAATACATTACGTGATGCTAACGAAGTGGCAGAGGTTATTAAATTCTCGTTGTTTCCGGAAGGTCGTATCATGATTATTAAGAGTCTAGACAGGGAGGGATATGTACAATGGCGATGAAAAAGGTGCAACCTTCCGAGACCACATGGATCACTACGTACTATTCAACAAGTGGAGCGGAACCCGCCGTACCCAGCGGTTTCCTATCTCTTCGTCTAGCCTTAACCCATTCACCCAACTGCATCCAAACGTCCAACTTTTCAGCGGGAGTCATACCAGCAGCTAACCCACTTGTCGTAGTTGCGACAAAGACACGAGATCCACTCCATCCATCAGCCACACCTATATTCTCAGCATCATGCTGCCAACCATACCTGAACTCTTCTTTGGTTATAGACTTGCGATGATTAACCCGCCACACAGCCTCCCAGACTCCCTTTCCCACGAAACAAACAGCCTCAGGTCTAGCATGGGCGATTTTGCGCTGTACGATTCGTGCGCCTTCATCCATCTCGGCTCGCGTGAGACTGGAGGCGTCACGGGTGGGTCGAACGACGAGGTTCGTGTTTCCTATGTTGTACAATTCAGGCAAAACGTAGGTATCTCGCGGAGGGTGTCTTTGGACGGTTATACCGGATTGATGAAGGAGTTTCCAGTAGAGATTGGAAGGATGGGCGTATGAGTGGCCGGTTAGACCTGTCTGAATGCCTGGATTCACACCTACGAAGAGAAGAATCAAGTCGGGATAAATGGTGTCTCGGAAGTTAGAGACGGTGGGATTTACAGGTGGCGTGGTCGTGCTGGTCGTAGTAGTAGTATGATGATGAGGAGGAGGAGGAGGAGTAGTAATAGTAGTAGTAGCAGTGACTCTTGTCTTGTCTGCATTAG
>JAGYHZ010000072.1:0-19550 GCA_024244195.1 Ascosphaera aggregata | reverse complement strand
GAGACCAGTTCCGGCATCATTTACTGCCACCCTTGAGCAGATGATGAAGGATCTGGTTGCTGGTCTTGACGATACATATATCCGAGCGCTTGCTACACATCCGATTGGCAATCCAGTTCTGCAGGTGCTTGTCATGATCGAGTTAACGCACTTTGGCAAGTCGAAAGCGCGTGAGGAGTCCTCGCTGACCCACAAACTGCTGCCGGATGAGAACATGGAGGAGGGCTCGCAAGCGGCCGCATTTGTCAGAGGTCTCCTATATGATCCAGTTGGATCACGCCTACTTGAGACCGTAATTCGATGCGCCCCGGGAAAAGTCTTCAAAACAATCTTCAAGAACATCTTCAAAGAGCGCATTGGATCATATGCTAGGAATGAAATAGCTGCTTACGTTGTCGTCAAAGTGCTTGAGCGTTTGAGCAAAGAGGACTTGCAAAGCTGTCTTGAACATATACTCCCTGAAATTCCTTCGCTAGTTGAGAGATCCAGATTTGTGGTTATCAAATCCTTGATAGAGCGAGGCACTATTCGAGGTGCGAATTTGGCACCGCTAGCCGATGCTCTGAATCAGGCGCTTGGTGCAAGCCCTGATGTACGTCTTTTGAAGTTGCTCAAACTATCTGCTGACAAGATTGATAAGGAGGCACCATCAGATAAGAAACCATCGATCAGCGGCAAGCCTGTCCAGTCACCAGAAAAATTGCATGGTTCGCTTTTAGCCCAGTCGATGGTTACTGCTCCGGGACCTCTTAGTGAAGTTGTTCAGAAGGGTCTGCTAGCAGTTAATGCTGACATGCTGTCAACGATAGCCAAAGACCCAGTCGCCTCGCGTGTCTTACAGGAGGCCCTAAGCCAACCGACTGCGACGCAGGCTTTCAGACGGCAGATCACGCCAAAGTTTGTTCCCATGATTAGCGATCTCGCCGTTGATTCAAGCGGTTCACATGTCGCAGATTTGTTGTGGGGGTCAACGAACGACATCTTCTTCATCAAAGAACGCTTCGCTACGGAACTAGCCAATCATGAGCTCAGCCTCCGCGACTCCTTTTTCGGAAGAGCAGTCTGGAGGAACTGGTCTATGGACCTGTACAAGAGACATAAGAGTAGTTGGAAAGCTCTAGCGAAGGCTAAGACGAGCGATGCTGGGTCCATCGCCGGGAATGACGCTCAGGCACAAGAGCCGAAGAAATCGCGGTTAGATCTGGCCAGGGCAAAGTTCGCTGCTAAGGCGAATCAGGCACAGGCTCGAGGAGGCAAGGAAAAGAGGACAGCAGCAGCGGCTAGCTCTTAGAAAGATGAGATACAGGGCACCTATTGCCATACCCTAGGATTTTTTCAATCAGATCTCCTATAGGCGTCCAGGAAGATCTAAAAAAGGACGAAACATTTCTGGCGTGTGACGTCATTCAAGCGCAATATTCGTCCGCACGGAATGTCCGGCAGAAATTTGAACGTCAATATGGAAAATCTTCAACCTCCGTGGTTTCAATTTTTGCAAATCACACGCTTGCTGTATAACGACATTGGACCATCAATCTTCATCATTCAGCCTTCGTGTCTGGCATATAGGCGTCATGGCCACATCTGAAGAAGTGCGGAATGTGAGTCATTGAGGTTCCTTATGTATTAGCGCTTGACGGCTTTTGTAACTACGGTGACATATGCATGGGCGTTATCTTGTATCATTTCTCACTAAGATGTCACCATGTTAGCGTCTCAAGACTAATAGAAGCATTCACTGATCATCTATTCCAATCTCAGCTCCTTGATATTGTACAAAAGCGTCTTATTTCCTACATACATGCAGCGGAATCCGATAGTTATCCCGAGAATGCCGGACCTGAACATTCTACGCTTACGAAGCAAGTAAGCCCGCAGGATTTGCAAAGGATCTTAAATCCCCAATTCCCGGCGGAAGGCCAATCGACAGAGGGTCTTGTAAACGTGCTCGATAAAGTTTTGGAATACTCCGTCAATACCTGGCACCAAGGTTTTCTAGACAAACTTTATGCTTCGACGAATGCGCCCGGCGTTGCTGCTGAGCTCATCCTTGCGACGCTCAACACGAATTTACACGTCTACCAGGTCTCTCCCGCATTGACAGTCATAGAAAAGCATACTGCGCAAGCACTGGCTTCGCTATTCGGTTTTCATGGGCCATATGCCGGTGGTATATCTGTTCAAGGCGGCTCAGCTTCAAACACCACGTCGATTGTCATTGCAAGGAATACATTGTACCCGGAGACGAAGACAGATGGCTACGGTCAGCATAGATTCGTGCTCTTCACTAGCGCCCATGGCCACTACAGTATTGAAAAGGCAGCCCAAATGTGCGGTTTTGGCAGCAAAGCCGTGTGGGGCATCCCAATCGACGAGACGGGACGATTGATACCAGAAGAGCTCGAGAGACTCGTGCAGAAGGCAAAGCGTGAGGGCTATACCCCTTTTTATGTCAATGCGACTGCTGGAACCACAGTCATGGGCTCCTTCGATCCATTCGAAGAGGTTGCTGCTATCTGCAAGAAGCATAACCTGTGGATGCATGTGGATGGGTCCTGGGGCGGCTCTTTCATTTTCTCGGACAAGCAGAAGCACAAACTTGCTGGTGTAGAGAAGGCGAACAGCATTGCGATTAACCCTCACAAGATGCTTGGTGTGCCAGTGACATGCTCATTCCTGCTTGGCGCTGATTTACGCCAGTTCCATCGTGCGAACACGCTCCCTGCGGGATACCTTTTCCATAACGATTCGACGGAAGAAGTCTGGGATCTGGCAGATTTGACACTGCAATGCGGTCGCCGTGGTGATTCTTTGAAGCTGTTTCTCAGCTGGACATATTACGGTACATTGGGCTATGCGCAGAAAATAGACCACGCCCACGAGATGGCCGCTTATCTAGCGTCCTTGATCGACAAATCCAGCGACTTCATTCTTGTTAGCGAGAATTCGCCTCCATGTCTTCAGGTCTGCTTCTATTACGCTCCTTTGAAAACAATGGTGTGGCCTGTTGAAGAAGAGTCTGTATCAAATCCTATAAGCCGCGAAGAAAGAGGCAGGAGAAACAGCGCGATCACAGAGACCATTACCAAGGCTCTAGTGCCATTAGGTTTCATGCTGGACTTTGCACCACCTAGCGGTAATGAAGATGCCATCGGAAATGGCAAGTTCTTCAGATGTGTCGTCAACATTGAGACACAAAAGAGCACCGTTGAGGCGCTTGTTAGAGCCATACAAGATGTTGGCGCCACAGTCGTTCCAAAGCAGAGACCGGAAAGACAACTCCACGGTGATCTTGAGCCGAGCGGCGCACCGCATGACTCGGTTTATAAAAAGAATCCATTTATTCCTAGGGGACCTATACGGCGATGAAAGTTCTAGATTGGTGGCAGCAGAACTCTGCACATTGGGACTTTGAATGTACACAACTCATGTCATTTTATATTCGTTCACGACTTTCATTTCAACGTAGATATTTCAACATTATGACTATGAATATTATCGCGTCCATATCTCTATTCTGCGCTCAAGAACGTTGCGCGCATCTGCTTCAGAAAGTGATCGTATTCCTAGTGCCTTCATCATCGCCCTTGCGGCCTCATTACTTTCAAACACCTTCTTTTCGACGTCTGAGAGTCGCCAGCACGTACCACTAGCCCCCCGCACATCCTCATCAACTTCGTTCGGCAGTGCCAGTAAAAGCAGCCCGTCAGTCAAGCGACGCATCAATGTCAATGACTGAAGGCCGCAACTGACATGACCCGCAATCACACTGTCAATCGTCTCACAAATGACCTGGATGTCGAAGGCCAATTGCGCCGCGCCTGAACAGGAAAATGAATTGCGCATGATAATATAGGTCCACACGTGTGTCTGAAGTGAAGCAAGCAGTTGGCGCGTGACGCCAGCAAAAGATGCAAAAGCAAGCGCCCTAGAAAGAAATCCAAGCTCGGTTGACAAAATGTTGAGTGGTTCCACGAGCTCCGCCGTTGGGGTGGCTGCACCTAATGTATCCGAAGACAATGACGCCCATGCAGAAGATCTGGAATATGGCTTCAGAGCATTCAAAAAATTATCAGACACAGTCCTTTCAATGATCTCCTGTGATCTTGCTCTGAGCCTGCCGTATGCGGACGCTGTTTCGTCGAATAGAGCACCCTCGACTTGATCACTTTGGACTGCGCTGGATGTCTTCTCCGCAACATCAGATATTGACATTTGTCCCGCAAGTGGCTTATCAGTCTTCCTGCGAGCTTGTACTCGCTCCTGAAGTTCAGTCCACAGCTCAAGGAAGAACGCGTCATCGCTCCAATCCCTCATCTTCTTTTCGAGGTACTCTGCGCTTCCGTATATTCTGCATAATCGTTCAAGTCCTGCAACTCCCTCTATGCTAGCTTGGCCGCCAGCTGATCCTTGAACAGTGCGCCCAATGGTTGAAGTCATAGCGAGATACGCTTCCAAACCTTCCCGAAGCCGTATATGGTAGAGATCGAATATTGATATCTGTATATCAATGAGAAAGCGAAGTCTTTGGCTGAAAGACGCTAGCGGCTTATAGCGCTCCGTTATTGTCTCCAATAGATCATTGACACGGATAGCTGCCTTAGTGGGTTTGGTAGCATTCGGTTCCACACTGTCATAATCCAACTCTCCGCTATCAACTGCATCAATGATCTCATGGTACCGGCCTAGCGCGAACTCCTTCTCGATTTTTAACCACCGTGGGAACCAATCTTGATTTACGAGAACGTCCCAGGCCAATCCTTTCCAACTTTCACCTATGCATGGATTGGGAATGTATTTCCACGTATCTCGGATATCGTCGTCAAACTTCATTAGCTCATGCATGAAGTGACTAAGTAGTTGGGGATGCTCTGATATCAACGGCAGAGTAGCTGTAATCTTCTGTTGAAGGACGGGAAGCAGAGCGGTAACAAAGGATGACACCGCATCAACATACGCCCATACGACGTTTAGTGTGGCATGCGAAGCGCGCTCGTTGAAAATCGGTTGAACATACGAGGCTAGTAGCGCACTATGGGTGTTGAGTAGATCAAAAATGTGCGAGAGAAAAAATTCGGGCTATCAAAGCTACGTCAGTTCAAGAGCAATGTCGGGAGCAAATAGCATGATTCTCACTTTGTCCAGCCGATTGGTTGGTCGGTCGCCTGTAAAGTGATATTTGAATCGAAGTGCCAATGGCTGAGTCATGATTTGGATAGGCAACAAAATAGGCGGATTCCACGAGGACGATGATGTGTGATTTGGAGGAGCATTGTCCGCCAGTTCTCTAAGATGGATAATCAGCAGGTTTCGTCATCGTGTCCGAGCGCAATGGGTCAACGTACGGTTCTTGGAGTTGCAATAGTGATCGAAACGCCAGCTCCCACTTATCAACCACATCTTCTGACAACTCGAGCTTATTCCCGGGCCATTTCATGTCGGAAAGAGCATCTCGCAGTTTGTCTGCGAATATATTTTCTAAAGACTCCCTCAGCTCCAAAACAATGCCTTTTGTAGTGTCCACTAGATGCGGCGCTGCCCCTTCGGCGAGAGGCTGCGCGACTCGGAGCTTGGAGTGAATCTCCCGTAATCGTAGGTAAGCAGGCAGAGCAAGATGCGGCTCATTCTCCAGATGTTTGGATGCTTCATTCCTGCAATAAAGCATTAACACTATCGATCTCAATTAGGCATGTCACTAAGCGTCACTTACTTCAACGTATCAACATCAGCCATAGTCTTCAAGTAACCCTGGGCAATCTCATATGTTTCCATCTTTTTCATCAAAGACTCAAATTTCTGAACTGCTTCGTCAGCCGTTCGTGACTTGGTGATCGATAACAAGTTCTGATCAATCTCCAACTGCTGTTTCTCGAAGTGATCAGCCATTCGCTTGACCTTCTCATTATGGTCTGTCGAAGCCTTCGAAGCCTGGGCCAGGATCTCTTCAGCTTCAAGCAGCTAAACACAAGTCCCAATTAGCATTGCGCTCTGCTTCAACAGAAATAGCTCGAGCTCTAAGCCGCCCACCTGTTTCTTCTGGAGGTCATGTTGTTCCTGTAAACTCTGAAGTATATCGTCGAGGTTCTGCAAATCTTGCGCCGTCTGGATTCGATCGTTAAGATAGTCTTCAACTCTGGGATCCTGATCTCCCACGGCAGCCACTCCAGCAGATGCCATCATAAGCCCTGATTCCTACTATGCTTCCTTTCTAATTGTTCAGCTGTCCTCACAATGTTTCACTGGAGATACCTAATGGTTGTGAATCTGTGAATCTTTGAACCTTTGTAATCTACGGCAGAATACACGAAGCTCCTCCGGGGCGTTTACAAGATGGGAGTGGCCCGTATGCGATGACGTCGAGGGGTACTTCAATGCACATACAAATTAACATACACTAGGAGGTACCACTGAATATGCCTGTCTACCTCACCTTTTTGGTACGTACTATCATCTATCCTTGCTTCATTCAAGGGAGACCATTAATGGGGTATCAATTCTTCATAAAAAAATCTAACAGTGCACCGCAACATTTCGCTTTCTAGCTGATAGTCAGTCTCCATAGACATACAGTAATAGCGGTGCATCCCCTTTTATTTGCATCTCTTTTCAACTATCGCAGGTCCATGCTCTTCGTACTCCTTTTTTGAAATCCACATCTGGTGGAACGTCCCCAAGCTAGCCACGATACTACCTCCGATCCAAGCGGCATATTTCCTCTCATTTGGATTGCTCGCTGCTGCAAGACGCACACGTGCTGCAGGGAACATAGTCATGAGTTCCGCATTAAGCCGTTCGTTGAAGCCAGGAGTTAATGTAGTAGCGCCGCTGAGAACGATATTTTGAAGAAGAATGGGTGCAAGGTCTGCGTCTACAGCATCAAGCGAAGTACGAATGAGCTCAGGGATGGTTTGTGGCGCGGTTGGTAGAGGATATTCTTCATCTGGATCTGGAAGAGCGGCTCGGAAGTCGAAAAGTGGCTCAATTACACGATATCTCTCGGCGCTGAAGAGCTGGTTATATCCGTCTGGGAATTCGAAAGGACGTGCTGGGGTGCTCCTAGCAAGTTCTTCTGTTGGAACATTGTTCGGGCCCATAGTCAACAATCCAGTAGGACCTGGCCATGTCTGCACCACTGATTCTTTGAATTGGAGGATTGTTCGGTCTTCTATGAAGCGGCGATATGATATATCTGGCAACCGTTCGGCAGGAAGATTTCTGTACTCCACTTTGGGAGGCTTTCCGAGATCGACAGCCTCTTTCGTTGCTATGAGGTAGTGAGGTGTGAGAGTGATAGGTCGCGGAGCATTGAGCTTCAACGCCGCCCTTATCTGTGCTGTAACGTATTCACCGCCAAATTGAGAATGCTGTATGCCACGTTTGAGGACGTTTCCATCGTGAACCGGGGTGACTGAAACGTTTGATGCACCGACTTCGACGACCAAAGCGCTTGCACGTGCTGCAGCAAATGCCGCCAGCGGTCCCGTTTTTGACAGGAAGAATGCCGGTGTGCCCCAATTCTCCATAGCGATCTCAATCAACTTCTCTCGCGCCTTGACAGGGTTCCATCCGCACTCTGTCATGAATAGCGGATTATCTGACAGAGGCTTCTCTTCAGACTCGCCAGTATCGACGTCCATTTGGTCAGCTGTTGTTACGTTGTTTAACATATTCTTTGGTGCGCTCGTCCCAGTCAATTTGGACGTGAATGAGTATTCCCAGACTTTCTGCGCCATATCCCAATCTTCAACAATTCCATCTCGACCTATTGGATTATGAACAGATAATCGTGGTCTAGGTTTGACATATAACTCGTCGCCAAAAACATGCTTTGTCTCATTGTTGACTGTATATTTGCCGTAGACGGTAGGTATAATTGATCTAGGAGCATCGTCACCACCGAAGCCCGCGCGAGTAGATGTATATCCAGGATCAAGAATAAGTGCGGTGACGTCGTCTGAAAAGGAAAAACGATCGAATCAGAATTGCCATTACAGACAGACAGGCAAAAGGAGGATGGAGAACATCAAAGCCTACCTTGTCCGTGGTCAACAGGTTGTGGAGCAGAAAATGTAGCCATGATGAAAGGTCAATTGACTATGAGTAAAGAGACCCTGCTGAAGCGATTTATGGACGCGCAGTGATTCGACAACCTGTCAATGGAAATATGAGAAGCCGAGCAACCAACACTCACTCGACAAGATAATCCCCCAAGCCAATCTTCAAAATTCCTTCAGTCCGCTATCTCAATCTTGTTCTGCGTCCTTCTTCTGCCTGTTATCCCCTTCCTAATCGCATCGCATCTTGAGCCTTTTCCTTCTTGTCGCATTTTCTCGCGCGTTGACGTTTGAACCTCCGCGGAGTTTCCAAATTTGGTTTAGCGTTGTGATGCTACTAAGTATAGCTTAACTGCTCACCGCCTTCTTCTTTCTTCATGGCAGAATAGTTGCTGACGTCGATATCAAACTACAAAAGTTGAAGTATGAATGAAGAAGGAGGTAAAAGTACATGACAGTATTTTTCTTTTCAAGAGCAACAGAATTAGGATTAGTTGGAATAAGCAATTATGAATGTGGATAATGCCTCTAGTGGGGAGGCTGTTGAACCTCTCTTCAAATCGGTGAAGAAGAAGTTTATTCGCAAGAAGCCAGTCGAGGAGTTCACATCGCAGGACGGCACACCAACCGCTGCAGAAAGGAATGCGATATCCAACCCAGATGCTACTGGTAAATCTTCAGACGAAAAACCCGATCATGTCGCTTCTGAAGATGCGCAAAGGGAAGAGGATATTCTTGCCGAGATACTCCGTCGCAAAGCGCTGAATCGAAGGAAAGCGTTGGGTATAGAATTCACGCCTGAGTCGGGATTCGCGGAGCATACGAGATCAAATTCTTCTTCAGAGGTTGCGAGACCTGCCGGTGAAGATGGCCAGAAGGTACAAGCTATAGCCGGTCGATTTGTCGCGCATACTGGCCAAGAAGTTGATGTCGACGAGCATATGTACGTATGATTTTTAGATGATAGTTCGCTTCCGCGAGCTCCTTTCGTTCTTCCATATTCGCTTCAAGAGCACATGCTAACCCTCCAAGGATGCTGTATATAGAGTCGGAACTGGCTAAGCGACGGCATGGTCCTGAAGGCCAGTCTTCTGATAGCAAAGGAGCAAAGCCGAGCACTGTCGCGAGTTCCACAACCTCACAACCACCGCATATGGCTCCGCGACAAGCTGCAACCTTAGGAAAGTTACATGAGGTCGATCTTGGGCCAGCAACGAAACATGACAACATTACAAGGACAGAAGCTGCGGCGCGGAGGTTAGCCGGCAGTAATCCCGCGTCTGTTGAGTCTAACGATTCATCGTCGACCCGAAAGGGTGGCAAGAATTGGCGAGGTGCCAAGAGGAGGACGAGTGAGGATATTAGACGGGATCAGCTTGTGGAGGAAGTTTTACGGGAAAGTAGACGTGAGTGCTGCTTCTGGACATCTTTCGTTCTACTCCCTTCTTCCTTGCAATATTCTTCGTACTTACCACATAAACAGTCGATGTTTACGATGAACCCGAGACTACTGCACATCGCGAAGATGATTTGGCTGCAGACGATCGCATCGCAGAACAATTTCGGCGGGAGTTCATGGACGCCATTCATTCCCGTCGTCGCAGAGCCAGGAAACAGACTAGAGGTGGTTCTGGTAAAAGGACCGAGCCCTCTCGTGGTCCTAAGTTGGGTGGAAGCCGAAGCGCACGGGCTGCAATGCGGCAAAAGGAAGCTAAACAGCAAAAGTGAGATTGCTAGGCGGGTTATAACATGGGGGCAATGGAAAGACAACTCGTGCAATCACACTTTGGGCAAAGGGCGTTCAATATTGTTTCTTTGACCTAAGATCCCCAAGCCGCACATTAATCATACTCTTTTCAATCTGTGTAATATACTCCTGACGTGCAATCGACATACACACCTATATAAAGCTGCGTCTTAATCGTTGTGGAAGTGTGCCCATCAACGCCGAGTTATGCCGTATGCATTAGAAAAGGTATTGTTGACAGACCAGGGCAACATCATCTCCCAACCATACGGTATCTCTCCCTCGCCATACCTCCCTCAGCTCCCTCAAGACCATAGCCCTCGCCAACTTCACCAACAACCCTCGCCGGCGAGCCACCCACGACTGAGAAACTGGGAATCACCATTCCTGGCGGTACAACTGTGTTATCAAGCACGACGACAAGATCCTTAATGATAGCCATTGATCCAATAACTGCATCAGCACCGATATGGACATGGCTTCCAATGTTGGCAGCCTCGACGACGGCCCGTTCACCAATGAAGACATGATCACCGATCTTGAGTGGGAAATAGCTGAAGCTGCCATGATACAAGCGAGAGGGCGGCCGTAATAAACATGATCGTGAAAGGTAGGTATATCGACCTATAGATACAGCAACAGAGGGCGCAGTTGATGTAGTAGGAGCTGTAGTAACAGCAGTTATCGAATCGCCAGACTGTGCTTGTCCCGTTGTTGTTGTTGTTGCTGCTGCTGCTGCTGTTGCGGTTGACGAAACAAGTCGCCGCGAATACAGACGTCTGCTTGAATAACTGATTTGCCCCCGACGATGATGCGCTGAGTTCCAAGGACCTGTGCCCGTCTTGAGACCTTATTTCCTGTATCCTGCAAGTCATCAGGTTAGGTATGCGACGAATTGAAGCAGTGTCATACTGTGAAACTGGGTTCGATCCTCTCACGGTTTCAATGTACTCTCCCCTAGCAGCCTTGGGAGGCATTGCGATTCAAGGTCGCTCGTAATCGCCCAGATACCGAACTAATTCATGTCAGCTAGACACATCCCCAGAAACAAGATGTCTCTCATATGGAATCTCACAGATCCGTGCAGTTATGATTGAAGTGACATGATTCGCGTCACACCCATGTGTCTATCGAATCTCGGGACATGCCGAAGATCAGGTATAAGCCCAGGTTCAGGCGCATTCCAAACTTCATTGCCAATTCAAGTCCCAGTCCCAAACCCAGTCCTGGGTCCAGGCCAGTTCCAAGTACCGGCTATATCAAGGTTCGCCATCGCTTGACTGTACTGTTTGAAGACATGGAAAGGACCATCATGCAATCATGATGAGCAGCGCCGTGCGGGACTGTGCTACGGTATATCAGTTAATTGAAGGAGATGTGATCTGGATCAGAGGATAATGTCAACGCCCTCGAGGAAAAGAAAAAGAGCTGGTGGTGATGGCTATTCTCGTACTGGGCAGAGAACAAGGAAGATAACCTCCTTCTTTGGAGGCAGTGGCAGTAACAGCAACATTAGCAAGAACAATGGGGGTGGTGATGATTCAGCTCAGGAGTCCCCGATTCAGTCGCCTATGGGACATGATGGCTACGAAACTCCAAAGGCAGAGCTTTTTGATGCTGATGAAGAGCTTGCTCGGAAGCTACAAGCAGAATGGGATCAGGAGGTCACTGCCAGTCTTCCACCACCAGACGGCGCAACTCAGACAGAGGCGACTGAATATGCCTTGATAGAGCAAAGCCCGTTGCCAGAGTCAGCAGTGCTCGCTACGATTCCTTCGCCAATCAAAAAGCCGGTGGCATTGTCGCTGTCCACGGCGTCGAATGTGGAAGACACAATATCGGCATCGTTGCCGTTGGATCAAAGTCCGTTGACATTCGATCCGTCATTATATCTAGGCCAATTGCGACAATGTTGGGATCTGGAGGGACGCGGACGGGCATTCTATTCGTTGCTCACAAGAGCATTCGTGCTTATCAACGACACGCAGAGCAGAATTATGATTGTTGATACGCTGGTTAATATGCTACGTATACTAATTGAGGGTGATCCTGCAAGTCTTGTCCCAGCCGTTTGGCTGACTACCAACTCCATTTCACCATCATACATTGACCTTGAACTGGGAATCGGCGGTTCTTCCATATCGAAAGCGTTGAGACAGGCATACGGGTTGACTCACGGGTCTCTCAGGACGCTATATAATCAGCATGGAGACGCCGGGGACGTGGCTTTTGAAGCTAAAAAACGACAAGCGTTCACCCTCAGGAAACCAAAACCTCTCACTATCGAAGGCGTATATGACTCTCTAGTTCGGATAGCCAAGTGCAAAGGGACAGGAAGCCAGGAGATGAAACAATCGATTATGGAAGCACTGTTGCGCGATACTCGTGGGGCGGAGGAAAGTCGATACGTCGTCAGGACTCTAGCACAGCATCTACGCATCGGTGCTGTTAAGGCCACAATGCTCATCGCTCTAGCGCGAGCATTTCTATACTCCAAGCCTGCTGGTGCGCAGTTCGCAACGCATTCTCGAACCGAGCTGACCAAATTGAAGAAAGATGAACTCATGAACTTTTACCTTCGTGCTGAAGAAGTCGTCAAAGCATCCTATGCTCGTCACCCGAATTACGCAGATCTCGTCCCAGCTCTTTTAGAAATTGGACCGAACCCAGCGCTGCTTGTGCGTTGTGGACTGACACTGCATATTCCCTTAAGTCCCATGCTAGGAAGCATCACACGGGATCTCCCTGAGATGTTAGAAAAGCTTCGAGGGAGGGACTTCTCCTGCGAATATAAGTACGACGGCCAGCGAGCTCAGGTACACTGCGACTCGTCTGGTAAAGTGACAATCTTCTCACGTCACTTGGAGGTTATGACAGACAAGTACCCCGACTTATTATCAATAATTCCACAGATTAGGGGCGAGAATGTGTCCAGCTTTATTCTTGAAGGGGAGGTTGTCGCTGTTAATCAAACTACTGGCGATCTTCTACCTTTCCAGACGCTTGCCAATAGAGCAAAGAAGAATGTTGATTTGGGGAGCATCAAAGTGAATGTCTGTCTCTTCGCATTTGATCTCATGTACTTGAATGGAAGCCCACTTCTGGACAGGTCTTTCCGGGAAAGACGTGATCTGCTTCGTACCCTCTTCATTCCCATCACGAACCGCTTCGCTTGGGTCAGGAGTCTCGACGCTACGTCAGCGCAGTCGGAAGATATTGCGAGCTTCTTCAGAAAGGCAACCTCCGCTAAGTGTGAGGGTATCATGGTCAAGGTTCTCGACACATATACTGCTGAAATACCTGAAGATATGGGTGACAGAGTATTTATGGTAGAACCTCTGAAGCAACAAGAGACCGACTCTCCCCAAACACCAAAAAGCAGTCAAAAGAAGCCAAGAAGAAAAATCTTACTATCAACATATGAACCGGACAAACGGCTTGAATCCTGGCTGAAGGTCAAAAAGGATTATAGCGCATCATCAGATACCCTCGACCTTGTACCAATAGCAGCATGGCACGGCCAAGGCCGCAAGGCCCAATGGTGGTCCCCCATTCTCCTCGCCGTCCGCAACCCGGACACAGGAACCCTTGAGGCTGTCACCAAATGCATGTCCGGTTTCACAGATAGATTCTATCTCTCGCTGAAAGAGAAGTACAGTGAGGGCAGCGAGAATGTGATTGCGCGATCCTACTACGTCGACTACAATGGGCCCGAGCCAGATGTCTGGTTCAATCCTCAGGAAGTTTGGGAGATTGCATTTGCTGATATCACGCTTAGCCCGACGTATAAAGCTGCTATTGGCCTTGTAGATGACGAGCGAGGATTGAGCCTCCGATTTCCTCGTTTTTTGAAAGTCAGAGAAGACAAGGGAATTGACGAGGCGAGCTCTTCGGAATTTTTGGCCACTTTGTACAAGAAGCAATCAAGCGGTGTGCAACATCAACCAAAACGGTGATTTGTTATCAAATGCGTGTAACGAAGATAGTCCATGCTATTAACTCGAAGGTTGGGTGCTGCAACTTCCTACTGCGCGCTTGGAGCCAATATCGAACAAGTATTGGATTGAGTCAAACTCTTATGAGCCTCTGAAAAACCATTAAGAAATTCGAACCCTGCCGAATTAACCGGGACCACCCTTGAACCAGGCAGCTGCTCGTGCTGGATAAGGTTGGCAGATGGCATCAATGCTCTTCCCACCATCACAGCCCTTGAAATGAGTGAAGGAAGGAAGACGAAGCGAAGAAGGGGTCGGTTGCTTTCACCTCCTGAAGGAAGGTGCTTAACTGATGTGATCAGGAGAAGATCCAGTTATCCTCACAGGGATTACGCGGTTGGTCATTGCCATGTCCGTGACACCGTCTATACGGTCCAATAAGAAGTAGCAGAGTTGCTGTCTACCGGAGGAAGAGAATGGGGAGGAGGGCTTAAGGGGTAAAAGGGGTAAAAGGGGCCCCAAAAAACAGCGGACCTAGTCTACCTCGCTTCTTTGATTGGTGATTCTGTCCGTGCGAGGGGAGATAGTTGAGGACGGTGATGAGCTGGCCTAGGCGAATGAAAAGCAAACTGCACGGTCAAATTCTTGCTCTATACGTAGCTGATGGATGTGGCCAGGAGTATGCGAAGAAAATTCATTATCACAGTTGACATTTCATTCCAAGCAGAATAATCGTACCCCACCCTTTACTCGAAAACAGTCGCACTCGCAACTTTTTAGTATGCCGCCGATGTACACGAAGCAAAAGAGGTAGAGAGAGGAGAGAGAAAGAGAGAAAGAAAAGCGAAAAAGGGGTATCAGATGCAAATGAAGACTAAAACACTCGGCTCGAATTATGCAAGGGAAGAAACGGCACAAGAAGCAACAAAGCAGAGCGACAGACGGGGAAGCATATAATCCCTCTTAAGTAACGCCAGAATTTTGAGAAACACTCTTTCTTCCCGGAAGCCAACCAATACTGATCAGTCAAGTTCAATAACCATCGGCGCCTGCTGTCTACCAACCACATTGGCTGACTCTTCCTTATTTGGCCATTGCGGATTCTTCTCAGTCTTACGCGAGGCTCTTAGTATGCTTCCACCATCAGCAGCGCCATCATTCTTAGGAATACCAGGTCTGGCTTCACTCCTAACCTTGCTTTTCTCTTGCTTAGGTTCCCAACTTCCATCCTTCTTAATCTTGATAGCTCTGGTGTCCAGTTTACCCTCATCCTCAAGTTTCTTCCTAACGTCAACCAGGAACCCATCAATCATGAGTGAACGTGGTCGCACATCTTGTCCGCAGATTGGACATCTCCACTCTTCAGACATACCTTCCCCATTAACCAATTTTTCAGTTACCCCCGTGTACCCGACTGTCGTAAGGCGAGTCTCGAGAAAAGTCTCGAGATCGAAACACTCGCGGTGTAAACAGGATGTACCGCGAACGGGAGTTTTGAAAATCAAAGCAGTGAAGGGATCAATCAAATCAATGGTCATATCATCATCGACAAGAGTCAGCTCGTCGTCAACCATAGTTAAGGACGCGTGAAGTCGTTTTTGTATGCTAGAAAATGATCTCCCCGCCGTTAGTCGACGAATCATATTCCGTACGCGCTTTCGGCTCGCCGTGTCGATCAATTCAACAGCAGCCAGATATGTCGGCAAGGGCTTCGTCCGTGGTGCGCGATCGTGTAGAACCGTTATCCGAAGAGTATTCTTGCCTTCCTTGATAAAAGGTGTGATGTTCAGGGGTATATCCTTTCCATAATGATTCTTCCGACGAACTGGCAATTCCGCACCATTTATCTCGAAGTAGAAACACTCCGGCCAAGCAGTATCAAGCACAGACCAGCGATGGTCAAGTAACATTACAGCCTTTGGATCCTTGACGCATCGGAATTGGAACAGCTTGTTCCCTTCTTGGAGACCCTGAATCTCACTACCGTATTCGGACTTCTCCGTCGCAGTTACAGGCAACTTCTTAAACATCTCTTCAGATACATCGAAGCTCCAAACCACGCTTGGTTCATTGGCATCCAACGCTTTAGGCCTGATGATAAATTCCTCGAAGAATTGAAACAACTGTATGCACGTATCAACCTTTCCCTCGGAATTAACCGGACGGGCATTATATGCCAAATGAGTCTCGTGCAGCGCTATAACACGCGGACGTGGGTTCGCGAAGACGGTAGGTTGAACATTCCGTGGCGGGAAGAGCGGTGTTTGAGCGTCGGGCGGTAATGGTGACGAAAAAGGGCCGACTCGAGCTTGTGGTTGAGGCGGTCTTGTACTGGCATTGCTATCCGGGCAGAACTGGAACAGACTTACAGCCCGTTCCTGCAGCTGCCGTAGCTGCTGCAGGTTGGCATCTTCTTGTAACGAAGGTGCTGGATCCTGTGAGTGAGTAACAAGCGTCATTGGAGCATATGTAGAATTATGGAAGTCCTGCAATGTCGTTGATGGCGCTGGAACCGCTCGAGTTGGGACAGATGCCGTGGATTGTTGCACTTCAGGTGCCGAAGACGTCACCGCCGCTGTCATATGTAAGTAGCCACCACGTTGCGCGGCAAGCGAAGGGGGCGCGCAGACCTGCCTAGTCGGCTGTAACACTGTTGCTGTCCCACCGGGAATCGTAGTAACGTAAGTCACGACAGGTTGAGAAGTTGGAATCGCTGAACTTCCAGTTGATTGCTGCTCACTTGCCAAAAAGCCTACTGGGCTTACCACGGGCTCTCTGGGTTGACTAAACGCTTGGGAAGTGACAACCGCACTCGGGGGAACAGGGCTGATTATTGGGCCAGGCATAAAGGCAGGCACGGGAGCAGGCACGGAAGCAGGCGTGGTGATAGGGATGGAGATAGGCACGGAGGCAGGCATGAGAGCAGGTTTGGGGACAGTGCAAGTAGCAGATGAACCTCCGCCCAGAGTGTTATCTACTCTATCAATGGAATCAGACCCGGACTCTGGAGTATCACGATGAGGACGAGGATAATTGAACCTCAGCAGCACTCGAGCCATCCCTTCAAGCGATGGACCGGAATTCATTTTCTCCACAAGCAAAGTGTAGGCATGTCCAATATTTCGTCGCATTTGAGCTGCATTGCTTTCTAAGTCATGAAAGCGTTGACCGTGTAATTGTGACGGACCATTGGCTAAAGTCCGTCGCTTAGAGAGATACTCTGAGTATGCTCTGATGTTATGTTTGTAAATGACGCCGAATTCAGTTAGCCATTTTGGATCTTTACTGCCAATCATTGCGCGACAGTATGCTGTGTGAATGACGTTCCTCAATATGGGGGAAGGAACAGCGAAGTAAGCGACCATTTCTTCAATCAAAGGCGGGAAGCCTCTCTTCTTAATCTGTTCGTCCAATATGTGCAAGTTACGAGCGATTTTGCCAAGGAAGAACAGCACTTCTTCATATGTTTCACGGTAGCGGGGTATTCTCTCAAAACATGTTTCTATCTGCGTAGGGTAATTTGCAGATTGCAAGAGAAAATCACCCCGCAAGTGCGAGTTCTTAACGAGGATGGGCGCGAATAGTTCTAAACCGTCACAATGGACTTTTCTCAGACCTGATAACTGCCGTCCCGGCTGAATGGAGAGGGTACAGTAAAGTTGATGTAGCACCAAGTAGAAGAGATCACCGTCCTTGCGTGCTACCGAGAGCATATTCAGCCTCTGGTACTCGATGGTGCTTCGCCCAACGTGAATTGGTAAGTTGAAAGGGTCAGTGAAGTATATGGATAAGTCCGGCACTGGAGTTGATTGGATGGCTCGTGGAGGCGTATCTAATGGGATGGGCGTAAGTTGCGAACGCGAGGTGACAGTCGTGGTCATGGAGGCGCTTGGTGCACTTGTGAAAATGAGCGAAGTTGATGGTGACGATGACGATGAGGTTTGAGAAACAGAAGTGGAGGGGGGACGAGATATAGTCGCTATATAATTATGAGCTAGAGGTGGAGGAGGTTGAGGTGACGATGAATGCGATGCAGGGCTATCTATGCGCCTTCGCTTATCTCTGTGAGGGCTTTGCAGGGGTGACGGATCCTGAATGGGGGTGTTGAACCGCGGATTTGAGTTGACCGGGAAAGGAGTGACGCGATTATGTGGCGGACCATCTTGTGCGACTAAGTCAATGAAAGGCTTGTCAACATTTGCTGAAGCAGCAGGAGCTGTGATAGTGGTTGACGGCGATGATGATACTGATGACCGTGGTCGTAATGATTCAGAGTGAGACGGTTCATGGTGTTGGAGGAGCTGTTGCTCTACAGCTGGTGCAGGTGCAGACACATAGGCAGTAGTAGGCTGCGGGAATCCTGGCAACTGATACGTCTCTGTGGAAGCGGGCAATGGGGCGGTTCTTGAAGAAGTCGATGATGAGACGGACACGGGTGTAGTTGACTGAGAATGAGCTGCTGGTGGGGTTACGGAATTATTTAGCGATTGCAGCGGAGCAGTGGTTGGAACAGCGGATGCAGATGAAGGAGGAGGGCGAAGAAGAGGAGCAGGAGGCGGCGGCATTGCATTCGCCACAGTCCTTTCTGAAGCAGCAGCAGCGGCTCTGCATTCGGAGGTAAGGGCGGTGAGGGAGGTGACTGGTGGAGAAGCAGTTGATTCAGTTGGTTGACACACGGTAGGTGCAGCAATAGTAGATGGAGCGACTGAAGTAGTGTTGGGACTGTCATTATGCTGAAGCTGGACAGCAGAAGGGGAGGAGGAAGAAGATGAAAACGAAGTCGAAGTCATGGCGGTAGCAGCAGCTGCCGCTGCTGCAGGAGCAGCTGCAGATATTGGACATCTGGCAGTCGTTGTCACAAATAAGCGTGAAGTTGCGGCAGACGTGGCAACGGTGACAGTGGTAGTAGCGGCGGTTGTTGTATTATGTGGTGAAGGTGGCGTTGGCGTTGGTGTCGTGGTCGTGGTCGTGGACGCGGACGTGGACGCGGTCGTAGTCGCAGTCGCGTGTGTCATGAACGCGCCGACATTTGAAGTGCTCTTCCTACACGCGAGAGGCATCGCAGTGGCGAAAGGACCATTAGTACGTTGATTCTGACGTTGATCATGCTGCTGAATCTGAGCCTGCCCCAGAACCTGGTCCTGAACCTGATTTTGATGATGCTGATGACGGTGACTTTGACCGTTTCCTTTGCTGACGACGGTTCTTCCCCCCGTACCAGTGGTTCTGATTGTGTTCCTGTTTCCTTCCTTGTCTGCCGGTGGAGTTGTCTTTGCCGTTGCATTTGCAGTTCCAGTATCAGTTCCATTTGTTGTTGCAGGTGTATTTGAACACATCCACGCTCTTTGATGGGTACCAATGAATCGCTGTAAAGTCGCATTCTGGATAATAATTTCCCTTCTCATTTGATCGTAACGACCACGCGGTGAGGGAGGTTGCGCTGGCATGGTTGATGATGATGATGATGATGATGATGATGGTGATAACCCCACATAGTGTACTGGTGATAGTCAGTGTAAAAATGGGAATGTAGTCGGACAAGAGTGCAATTTAGTCTCTTTTGTCTTGTGTTTTATGCATATATCCCTCTCTGACGGCGACAATTATGAATTACTGGTTGCAATCAACCAGAGTCAGATTGTTCTAAGAGGAGAAAGAAGAAGAGATGATTATGATGATGATGATGTTGATGTTCATAGCAAGATGGGAAGAAGAGGAAAATGATGATGGTGAGGTAGAAGTGAAGAGATTGATACAGATATGATTGATTGAGATAAGATAGCACAATAAGATAAGATAAGATAACATTGGTAT
>JAGYHZ010000071.1:0-19657 GCA_024244195.1 Ascosphaera aggregata | reverse complement strand
GGGCGCATACACCGTTTATCTGTTGACATACGGAGAAATAAATCCGTACATAAGTTGATATATCTTTTGTTTTTTACCATTCACGGTATATTCAACCTAATACATTCTGCACAACAAACCAAACATCCACACAAATCTTAACTAAACAAATCAATAGATGAATAGATTAATAATCAGGATCAACAACGTATACCATTTTCATCCAACTAAACCAAACCCACCCGCATTAGAAGGAAAAAAGAGAGAAAAAGAAAGAGGGACAAATGAAAGGAAAAGACAAGACCGAACTGTTTATAAGGGAAGAAAAAATAAACAAATAAATACAAAAATTTCCCCTCTTTCGACCATCTCTTCTCTTTTATTTTTTTTTATTGTTTTTTCCTTCTCTCTCTTACTTCTTCTTCTTCTTCCTCTTCTCCCTCTCCCCTCTCTCCATCTCTCAATCTATCCCTACTTTCTCTTCCCCTTGTATTTTTCGTTCTTTCCCCATATCCCTCTCGTCGCATCTTCTTCCATTCTTCCCCTACCTCCCTACTCCCAAATACCTCTCTCTCTCTCTCTCTCTATCATCCAATCCATCTATTCCACAATGGCTGATGACGCCCAGGTATGTTGGTTCCTATCTTTTTCAGCGCATCTCTCTCTCTCTCTCTCTATCTTTTTTTTTTGTTTCTATCTCTTCATTGTTATATGCTAATCACTTTATACCTCTTATTCTTCATTTCCCCTCCCCTACAGCATGAGCACACTTTCGAGAACGCCGACGCCGGCGCTTCCGCTACCTTCCCTATGCAGTGCTCTGCTTTGAGAAAGAACGGTTTCGTTGTCATCAAGGGTCGTCCTTGCAAGATTGTCGAAATGTCTACCTCCAAGACCGGAAAGCATGGTCACGCCAAGGTTCACTTGGTTGCCCTTGATATCTTCACCGGCAAAAAGATGGAAGATCTCTGCCCTTCTACTCATAACATGGAGGTTCCTAATGTTACTCGTCGTGAATATCAGTTGGCAAGTCTTCAATCTGAGCTCCATATGTCTCTTTTTTCTTTTCACTTAATTCTTATGCTAATACTGCCTTTCCCCACAGCTCGACATCACCGATGACGGTTTCCTTTCCCTCATGGCTGATGACGGTACCACCAAGGATGATGTCCGCTTGCCTGAGGGTGAGGTTGGTGAGAAGATCGACAAACTCTTCCGTGTTGAGGAGAAGGACACCAGTATGTGGAATCTTGTCTTGAATCATCATTCAAAGTTCACTCCAGAACCATACATAATCTAACCGTATCTACCCCTCCTCCCAGACGTCGTTGTCCTCACCTCCATGGGCGAGGAGGTCGCTATGGATGCCAAGGAGGCACCTCGCGCTTAAACGAAAAAAAAAAACAATCACTCATCAAAAACTTCATTTGATTCCCTTTGTCAATTTGATTGATCTGCGGTGTATTTATTGATGTCCCACCCTTTTCTATTTTTCTTACCCACCTTCCTCCTTTCAACCTTCTCATTTTTCAACTATTACGAAAAAACGAAGCATCTTTGTCTAGACATGACGTGATCTGACATGACATGGACAACTCTCAATTATCCCTTTTTTCTTTTATTTTTTTTGTTTCTTTCTGAGATTTTCTTTCGTTATTACTCCGCTCATCTGAATGAGAATGAGTCAAGAGAGGCGAGAAATATCCATTGTCTACGATTTTTAACTTGATCGCGACATGATTACGACCTAATCAGGAGCAGCAGAGTCACGGTGCACCACACTACACCCAACCCATCCCATTTCATTACATTTCTTTTCAACTATATCAGCACCATCTCCTCCCACCTTCGGCGAGTGTTTGTCTTCCTCCTAACTTGTCAGCCAAAGACATCTTTGTGTATCCGTCACTTGTGAACCATTATCCCATTTAAAAATGCGAGAAAACAGGGCAGCCAAAGTGAACTCTAACTTTGCCCCATCAAACAATTTAGTTCACCGGTACGTTTTACTTCACTATCACACCTTTCCGAGAAATGATTTTGAACTACCCTGAATATTTGACAGACTTGGATCGGGAGAGTATTCGAAAGAAGAAAGTCGGTTCGCGCCTTGTGCTCAAAGAGGAGGTCAAACGAAGTCAGAGATGGATGAAGAAAATGTCCGAGTTGTTCAAAGAGATGATTACATCGCCTTACGCGGCGGTCACGCCCACAAAACTTCTTGCTGCCTTAACACTGTACAGATCTTCGTTGGAGTATGCAAATGCTAGAAGAGATAGTGTTACTAGTCCAAATTCGTTACCAGCGCGTGCCCCAGACACTGCGTCGACAAAATTCGAGGCAGCAGTCACTGGACCATTGGGACCGCCAGTCGCAGAGACAAAAGGTGACGAGGTCGTCAGGGATTTCAGTGAGATAGAGAAGATTGAGATTGCGAAAGGCGATCTTGCTAGGGCCAGCATGGATAGCGAAGCTACGGTTGTTACAAGCGGGGGTCCAGAAGGATTGGCGAAGTTTTCCGCTGAAATGATGGATGTTGATTCAGATGATACGCCCATGAAGAATGTCGATGTTCACACAAGTTCTCAAGAAAACAAAGAAGTCACTCCGCACGGTGCCGAAAAGT
Organism: Ascosphaera aggregata; assembly: GCA_024244195.1. NCBI lineage: Eukaryota > Fungi > Ascomycota > Eurotiomycetes > Onygenales > Ascosphaeraceae > Ascosphaera > Ascosphaera aggregata. Next base: position 17,052 of record JAGYHZ010000071.1, on the reverse strand, counting down.
CTGGCAGCGACTCTCAGTATCCGATTGAACCACCATCAAGAGATCCACCAGCCGTCCCGGAAGAAGACGAAGATGCGGAGATACCTCTCGAGTATGGTGCACAACAAGACGTTACTGAAGTCATCAGCAATTTCATGTTCCAGGCCCAATGCGCCATTAAACCCGAAGGTTTTGCTCCCGACGGCGAACAAGAGGATCTTGTGAAATCCCTATTCTACGGCAAAACGAAAACTTACATTCAAACGCCAAAAGGTCTCAGATCTCAGGAGGAGCTGTTCAATGATATTAAAATCAACGTCGCTAGTGGACCGCAGAGTTTGCATAATGCCCTCGACTACGCCCATGACTTTCAAACCGTCTCTATCGAGGATGGAGAGGCTGAGCAGTACGCAACACTTTCTCAGATTCCTCCAATCTTGCAAATACAGGTACAAAGGGTTCAATATGACTTGGAAAAGCAGCAGGCGTTCAAGTCGAACAATCATCTGGAATTGAAGGAGACGATTTACATGGATCGTTACATGGACAGTCAGGATCCGGAGATCATAGAACGGCGGCGAAAGGTAAAGGGGTGGAAAAATCAGATTGAAGCACTGGATGCTAGGAGGAAAAAGCTAGTTGAGTTTGATACAGTGAGAAAAGGTGCCATTGTCTTCTCTCAATAACCAGAGTCTAACCCGATCGACCAGAATTCATCTGTCATAGACGCTCTTGTGGCTGCTCGAACAAAGATTGAGAAATTGGACAGTCTTAAAGATGGTCCAGTTTCCATTGGCGAAGGCATTGATATACCTGCCTCGACCGTTGCTGAAATCTCTGGACTGGAGAATCTGACGCGAGATGAGATTGCCGGTAAGTAGTCCAAATGACTGACCATCATTACAAAGAAGCATCGCTAACTCTCGCTCAAGCTGTTGATGGACAGAGGACGACACTTCAGTACTTGATTGATCACGAATTTGATACAATGCGAGAGCTTGCCTATCGACTTTACGCCGTATTCATCCATAGTGGTCAAGTCTCGTACGGTCATTATTGGATCTATATATACGATTTCGAGAAGAAGATATGGCGCAAGTACAATGACGACTACGTTACCGAGGTTGCCGATGTTTCTGAAATATACAACGAAGATCCTCGTGGTATCGCTAGCCCATACTTTGTCGTTTACATAAAGGACGACACAAAGCATACGCTTGTCCAACCAGTTGTCCGCGACATAACTCCTCTAAGGGATACAGCTCATTCCGCAAGTGCAGATAATTCCATGCCGTCGACGGAACCGCCGGGGGCTTCTTCATCGCGAAACCCTTCAGGAAATTCGTCTGGAAACAAGCCCATATTGGCAAGCACGGACTCTGCGGATTCTGACGCGCACTCACAGCCTTCTCGAGGTCGAAGTCCACCACCCTCGTATGATGATATTACTTCGGCAGGTACGCTTTCTCAAAACAATAAATACTCCTATGCACCTTCGCAATGCTTCTACCAGGATGATGATGTTTGGTCCCCAACAACTGTGTTCCACGAGCTTGGCAATGGTGGAGATGGAGGTGGTGCCAATCACCCTGATGTCCCCGGCGGTGTAAATCCGAATCATGGCAGTGGTCCCGGCGCTGCTGCTGCTGCTGCTCTTGCCAACGCTGACGTCTTCAAATCTGGTTCGCCTGCTGTTATGTCTACGACTTCGTCGAGGTCCTCAAGATCTACCAACCCATTCCGTCAGGAGTCAGGCATTGCTGCCCGCATGCCCGATGGGTTTCAGTATGAGAGAACACCTGTCAATGACAATAGTACTAATGGCGTGGCCGCAGCAGGTGCTGGGACCGAAGCAGAAGCAGAAGCAGACGCTGATGCACACGCGGAGTGGTGGAATGATGACGGCGGATCGGTATGACATAACTCAAAACTGACATGTAATCTTTCTGCCTTTCCTTCTTTCTATTTGAAGACGAAATGCTAGGAGTCTCGGCAAGCGGGAGAGAACTGTCTCCGATACCGCTATACCAGGCTACGAAAACGACGGAAAACAATGGAGAGATATCTAACGCGGTGCAGGAGTTGTTACCATCAACTGGGTGGTTGCAATCCCTTCCTCTAGTTTCACAACAACAACAACAACAACAACTGTTGCAGCAGCAGCTCTTCAACGCGCAAGTGGTACCTTTGATAGGGTCACAGGAAAGGAAAAGGAAGCAGAAGGATAGAGACAGCCTTTCAAATGACGAGCGATTGACGAAAATCAATCAGAGTGCCTCGAGTAGTTTCTCTTCTGATTTTTGAGGAGGGCAACCTAGTTGGCTCGCGGTAAGATTGATGATTGCACGCTGGTCCGAGACTTCCTCCTCTTGAGTCATCTATTGAATTTTTCGTTTTTGTCCATACCTTGTTGAGCCTTGACTTCCCACGCGTACATGCTCGCATACTTTCCTTTTGTTATCTCCCTCTCGCTCTCACTCTTATTCTCGTGATATCCCGCATATCTAGATTCAACGCCGCAAATCCGCATGCGCAGAACGAAGGTCTTCACTCTGCTGTATGTCGCGAAAATTGTTTTCTGGACGGCTGTGCAACAATCCTTGGACCTAATTTACGACTTGTCGTCGCAGTCACTTGATGCCCTCAAGGGTACCTAACGCTCTGCCACAATGTATAATAATTGCCCACGCGGCGCATTGCTCCGACATAGCCGAGTCTATTGCCGGACACGTTATAATCACTTGAGACATTGCAGATATACGCACTTGTTTGGCGGCGAGATTTGCCGGTATGTGGAGTTACGACCCCGCGGTCATTGTGTCGCCAAACAACGGCAATCGGCCCTTGTTGTTCGGCACAGATGTTCGGCCCAGTTCGAAGTCCGAGTCCGCGCGGTATTGTTCTGCACTTTAAGCCGTCTTATTTGGTGATGGTCTTTCAGGGGCGAGCTGTTGAAGGGGCATCAAGCTTGAGTAAGATCTTCAGTTCTTGCCCGACTCTTTTCTCTGAGGTCTGTATTTTCGAAGGACAGATTCTGGCCGTTTGTGATCAGGAAAGAGTGGGTCAGTGCTGTTTAGCTATCAGTCATGTCCTCGTTCAGCTGGTTGCACACAGCTTCTCAGCTTGTCAGTAGTCCTTTGAAGGTGAGAGTCAATGCATGGTCAGTAGCTAGCCTTAAACGCTAATTTTCATCTCATAGCGACAACAATGGCTTGCACGTTCGTTCTCAAACACCACGCGACGATATGAGATTAATAAAGTGTACCCCTCAGCCGCTGAGGCCATTAGGGATATGAAGCCCAATTCTACTCTCCTAGCAGGCGGTTTCGGTCTCTCTGGTGTCAGCGACACCTTAATATTAGCTCTCCTTGACAACAGAAGTATAACAGGCTTGACATGCGTCTCGAACAATGCAGGTGTTGACCGGGCGGGATTAGGGTTACTACTTCAGAGTGGACAGATTAAGAAGATGATTGCCAGTTATGTCGGCGAGAACAAGACATTTGAGAAGATGTATCTCTCAGGAGAGATTGAGCTGGAATTGACACCACAAGGCACATTAGCCGAACGGTGTCGTGCAGGTGGTGCTGGTATTCCTGCGTTTTACACTCCCGCTGCATATGGCACAGTCGTGCAAACTGGGGAGCTCCCTCTTCGACACGCGGCAGACGGCACTGTTGCTGAGTTCGGACAGCCGCGCGATGTCAAAGTATTTGATGGCAAGTCCTACGTCATGGAAGAATCTATCAAAGGGGATTACGCGTTCGTCAAAGCGTACAAGGCCGACCGTCTAGGGAACTGTCAATTCCGTTATGCCTCCGCAAACTTCAATGGTGTTATGGGCCGCAACGCCGAAATGACCATTGTTGAGGCTGAGAACATCGTGGATATTGGCGACATTAATCCGAACGCTGTGCATCTGCCAGGAATATACGTGAAAAGAGTAGTGCAAAGCACCACGCCCAAGAACATTGAGAAGTTCACTTTTTCCGATGAACCAAAGGATATGTCGGTTCTCGGAAAAGGTGACACGCTTGCTAAGAGGGAGCGAATAGTGCGTCGGGCAGCCAAAGAGTTCAAAAATGGGATGTACGCCAACCTAGGCATCGGTATGCCAATGCTTGCGCCGAGCTTTGTTGATCCCTCAATCTCTGTTCAATTACAGTCTGAGAATGGTATCCTTGGCCTTGGGCCATACCCTAAGAGAGGTCAAGAGGACCCGGATTTAATTAACGCAGGCAAGGAGACTGTGACGTTGTCACCTGGTGCAGCATGCTTCGGCAGTGATGAAAGTTTTGGCATGATTCGATCGGGGAGGATTGATCTGACTATTCTTGGAGCGATGCAGGTTAGCGCTAAGGGTGACCTAGCGAATTGTAAGATGATCGCTATCCAAGATTCTCTTGTGAACTTGATCCATTGATCCTACGTTGCAAGTTACTGACACTATCTCGCAGGGATGCTTCCCGGCAAGGTCAAGGGATTCGGCGGTGCCATGGACCTCGTGTCCAATCCGTCCAAGACGCGGGTGGTCGTGACGATGGAGCATACCGATATAAAGGGCAATCCCAAAATTCTTCCACAATGCGAGTTCCCCCTGACGGGGAGAAATTGTGTTTCGCGAATTATTACCGAACTCTGTGTCTTTGATGTTAACTTCTCGCACGGCTTGACATTGATTGAACTTGCTGAGGGAGTGACTGTCGATGAGGTAAAGGCTAAGACTGGGGCGCCGTTCAAGGTCACGGACGTGGTCAAGCCAATGCTATAAGGATCGCATCTATGTCATCTTTGAATGATTGAGCAGTATATCTACCGAAGTCATCTTCTTATCATGTTCTGTACACAGACAGGAAGGCGGGCTGTTGCAAGAATGAGTAGGAGCAGGATAACTGGAGAACAATCGACTCATAAAGAATTATAATTCTTCTTGTGGTTGTATTTTTAAACATGTAGTCGGATGTCTACTGTCCCTTTCCTTTTCATCGAGATTGGTTTGCTGCTCTGGACCTATTTATTCATACTTCCTGCTCGTTATTGATGCACTGTATTGTGTAGCTGGTATCGCCGGTCTCCGAAGTTCTGGGCGGCAGCGCTAGAAGGACAACGTCCCTAGCAATCTGCAACTGACAGTAACAACCGTTAGATCATTCCATGACACAGAAATCAATGTCTCAGCGAGCTGATACAATCTTGGAGGTCTCGTATTACAATCAAATCACAATCGAATTACTTGACTGATAACTATTCATACCCCACGGGTCGCAAGTACGACATTCAAGCTTGAGAAAGTGAGGGCGAAGAAGAGAGATGTCTCCACAGGTGCTGAGGATAACAGGTCATATGCTAAAACGAACAGTGATAAGAAGAGATATAAGGGATAGAACAAGGCAGAAAAGAACAAAGGAGCTGCTATGATATGATGATGGTCGTATGGAATTACAAGTGTATTGAGGAGAATTGGGATATGCTAATTCAGCAAGACGGGAAGAGAAGACAGATGAACAGATGAACAGATGAAGGGACGGGTATGGAAGAAAGCCCATGTTGATGTCAGAACGAAGGAGAGGGTATGTCGAAAAAAAGAAAAAAAACAAAAACAAGAGAAAAAAAAAGAAAAAAAGAAACAATCCTTCAAAATCAATGATTTGAAAAGAAGAAGAAGTCCAGAGTGAAATCTGACGGTTATCACACAACAGTTTCAGACCTCTCCCCCTCGGCGATGATGGGAACAGGAAGTCCCCTCTCTGGAGACGCAAGAATAAGTTGCTCATGTTTCCTCGCTTTCATATAATCACTGAACGCTCGTATCAAGATGAACCATCCCACAATCATTAGTATGTAGCTCAGCATATCCGTCGTGCTGAGGTCACCAGTCACGGAAGAATGCGAAGAAGCAGAGGCAGAGGCAGCCGCCGCAGCAGCTGACGCATCAACATTACTTGGATCGAAGGTATGGCTATTAGGATCCGGCGGGGCGAATCCGTTTGAACCGCCATCTCCGGTAGAATTCGAGTCGTCGTACATGCTATCTGCATCGTCGTCGCCTCCGGTTCCTTTCATATAAAAACCATACTGTACGAGTGTTAAGCCGAGACCAGCTCGGGAACCATTTTTAGCAGCATGTGTGGTGTGAAGGAGATAGGTCAATAGGAAACCGACGAGTTGGAAGGAGGTTGATATCAGGGCGTTCCAAAGGAAGGAGAAGATGGAGCCAACGGGAAGACCGTCGACGTAGACTTCGTCGCCTGTTAGACCTGGAGCGATAATGGTTGTCTCCCAGTAGGGTGGCGTAGCATCTGCAGCTGCCTGTTCATATGTCTGTATAATGAATCAGCATCTTAGAATCCTCGTTATAAAATGTGATAGCAGGGAAGGAGAAAGAACTCACTGGAGGTAGATCTTCAGCCTTCTCGCGCTCGTTACCTCTCTCAGGTTTAGCGCTAAGATTCGCAAACACGCCATCATTAGTACTACCACCGCCCATTACTCTTCCCGCGATGTTCCCAGCAGGCGACCTAGAGAAAGCCGAGAAGATAGAAGCATTGCGACCGCGCATTCTATCTAAGAAACTTGATTCGGCATTCGGCTGCAGCTGAGTAGACGATGAGCCACCGGATAAGGCTGCGGCCGTGTCGTGGGCAGCAGCATATGAGGCGAAGGAAGACGATGGAGGCGCGGAGGGGTCACCGCGCATTAGTCTTTGTCTGTCATCAGGTTCGTGTGGATCATCTTCGGCATCTTCGTCCGCTCCGAATGTATCCACGAGAGTCTGCTCAACGTCGTCGTTGTTGGGCACGGCGGAGTACTGACCGTTAGTGCTTGGATGCCTCCTATGCCACTGATGCTGTGGTTGTTGTTGTTGTTGCTGCTGTTCTGTAGGAGAAGGAGATCTGGAGTGGAAGGAAGGTGGTGGTGAGGAGGGGATGTTTCGAGGTGTTTGCGGTGTGAGGTGGATGCCTTGTTCGTTGTCATCGACGTCGTCCGAATCAACCTGTACGTAAGGATCGTGTCAGTCAGAATTGAATCTTTTGTCTATCGAATGTGTTGTGATGTGATGTGATGTGAGGGGCAGCCTTACTCTTTGATACTGATGAGCAGTCATTTTGGCGGTGTGAAATGATTTATAGTGAATAAAGATGATGGAAGAAAGAGAAGAAACGAATTGGAAGTATGAAGGCTATTTCGGTTTTCTTTTTTTTTTTTTCTTTTTGTTTTTTGTTTTCCCAACTGTCCCTCCCCTTTGAGAGAAAGAAGGACTGCAAAGGCTGATTTAATAATCTGACGTAATAACGGTTCTCAGAATCTCAAAGTCGTCGTACTTCGTACTATTCTGGGTGCTTGCGGAGGTGTAATCAGACGGTAGATTTTGGTGGATAGATAAGGAGGTCGTAACAGCAGAAGATGGGGGATAGCCAAAATCCTGCCGGATGGCGATTGAAATATGTTCACCTTGACCTCAGGCGTAGATGTGAGTGAGTGGTAAGCGTAAAGGACTTTGCAGTGATATGCTGTAATGATTGAGCTGTATCCGCCGTTTGCAGTCTCTGCGGTCCGTTATCTTGCTGATATTCCCTCTTGGTCCTTTTGCCTCCAGCCTGCTGCCTATTGCTTCTTTGATATATAAACGGAACGGTTTGTGATGGTGTTTCTAAGTTCGGGTCAGGTTGAAACTTGGAATATGTATGTAGTACTTTTCGCCTGCCTGATAAGCACCACGAAAAACTAGACTGTTCCGTCAGCAAGCGAGCGGGCGGGGAGGGATATATAAATTTAGGCGTCTAGTGAAGATGATAACCTTCCTGTCGCCTCCTGTCCTCCAGCAGTGAGACGTCCAAAAAGAGAGCGAAGTAGAAGGTAAAATCTATCACTTGTCCAGTTGCGGTTGCGACTCTTTTCTTTTTACTGAATTGACAGTATTCGATGTAGTTGTTCTGAAAGGATTCTTTCTGAACTGACGATGACGCCCGATAGGGGAGGGATATAAAGAAGAGGAGGAAGAGAGAAGCACAGAGAGAGAGAGAAAGACGGAAAGGGAAATCCTGACTAATTGGGATCACGTGCCAAGACACAGGAAGAGAGAATCAAGTGAATCGAGTTCGGAAGGAGTAATAATAACAGTCAGATTATGGAAGAACTGAAAAGAAGACGTTCTGCTGTTCTGCTGTTAGGAAGTGTTGTAAAAAACTGTGTTTAAATAAACTTGTAATGCTTTATAGCTCGGAAATGTTATCTTGACAAACAACAATATATTCTGCAACCTAGATTATGTAATCCACACGCTGGTTCCTCCACCAAAGAAAGTCCAGCGTGATCATGGTCAATGATGACTGTGCATCGGTATATATATAGCGGTGATGCGTCTCTGTACCGCAACTAAAGTATATGTACTTGGCTCATTATTGCACTGTATCCGTCATCGCAATTAGAAGAAGGCAGTGCCATGCTTTAATTGCTGTCGAAATCTCTTCTCTATCAAGTGGCATCATCTCCTTGTTCAGGACTTCAAAGAGATTTGATAACCGTTTGTTAAACAATGCCAGTTGATCATCTCAACAGCATTCTCCCGGTAAGGAGATATTGTAGTCGTGCCGTGGCTTCATTCATTGATGTCACGGAGCATCCCAGGAATCCTGCCTGTTTAGAGACCCGTTGGCTTGTCGATTTTGTGCATCCCTTAACTGCTGGCTGGGGTAAAGAGTGATGAGAAGATTCTTTTTCAGCCAAATGAAACATGCAAATGTACGCAAGTTCCCTGCAGCACCAGCAGCTTTGACCGAAAGCAAGGCCATTCGTATGTTGATGGGGGAAGAAGACCAAAAGGCTCATTCAGTGGAGAGAGGAGAGAGGAGAGAGAAGAGAGACTCTGCATGACGCTTCGAAAGAGAGCAAAAATATAGTCAGCCATCCTTCTCCTTCACTCGTAACTCTGCAGGAGATGCGGAAGACGATGGCTACCATGAATCCAGCAGCGATCGACATCATCATCATCATCATCATCCATCCATCCATCCATCCATCCTGTCCATCCCGTCCATCATACTCTCGTACTTCTCTTCAAGAGTGGATGTGGATCGGTTCAGCTGGCATACACAGGCATTTCTTCCCACCCACACACAGCTAACCAACAGTCAATCAGATAATGCACTAGTATACCCGTGTGGCCCGTGTTCAGCTTCAACGTGGCCAACCGTTCTACTTCTGCAGCAGCAGCAAAGAGTCAGATGAATCGAGTGGCCGGTTGCTTTGCTACTTGACTCGCCGATATGTATCATCATAATCATATTAAGAAAGCTTGCGCCGACACGTTTGCAATGTATCTAGACAGGCGATGCAAGGCGCAATGGGCCGCACGGGGTATGAGGAAGTGAAGATATAATTCGAATAACGTATATTGGGCACATTAATTACGATTCTAAATTTCATCATTTTTATCTTCATCTTCATCTTAAGCATTTCGAGCATCTTACTAATGATGTCTGATATGTGATATCGGATCAAATCTTCTCTTTTCCAATGTTCATGATTGATTGTCAAGATCCACTCGGTTTGCGCCTCTTCTCTTATCGTCCCACTGACTCTCACCTTGTCCGAGAACAGGAAAGACATACACAACATATATTCAGTCTACAATCAAGCCGACGACGAGTCAACGCCAAAAGCTACTTCATAGCAATCCAATAGTCATCAAACTTCATTTCATCCCTCCTTGTTATGACATCCAAAATGCCTATCGAGGCTAAATCTCTCGCTTCACTCATCAATCTCGCCTCTAATCCACCCGCATACCCTCGAAATCCGACCCATGAACCATTACAACCACTGTCGCTTTACATAGTGCGAGTTCCGGGTAGCAGAGGTTAGCAGAAAGAGAGAGCGGGAGGGACGGAGGGAGGGAGAGAGAGAGGAAGAGATGGAGATATTCACCTCAATTGAAGTTCAGACGCTAACCCAGCATACCAGATGTCTTCCTGTCACCTTTGAAACCCGGCACCAAAGATGATATATCGCCGGAATCACTCACTGCATCCCTCTACTTCCTCCATGTCGCCGGTCCCGAAGATCAGGTCCTGCTAGAAGAGATCAGGCACGAAGCAGAAGAAGCCCGCAACCAGAATGCTGAGGACAGTCCAGATACTGCAGTCCGCCAATCCATGCGCTCAAGTGACTCCCATATCTCATATAGCCGAAATATCATGCGTGGTTACAGATCTTCCTCCGCCACTATCTATCCCGCTGAATTGGAGCAATTGAATAAGATACGACGGAAGCCTGTTGGTTCGAATTCAAGAAAATTTGATGGGAGTGGCTCTCAACATGCCAATCGAGAAGACCCTTCACCTTCGTCACCTGTCGATCCGGAGGTTGCAGAGGCCGCGAAGGCCGTCTTGCCTTATGTCAACTTGAAAAAGATTCCAGAGAAAGCGCAAGAAATAGGACAGCAGCAACAGCAATCACGACAACAACTGCTGCACCAGATAGATTCAAATACCTCACAAACAGCCTCACTACCGGAAGACCTACAAAACAGTCGGAATGTCCCAGATATTCTCCTTCTCCGTATCGCACGGCCAGTTGCTCGGCAGACACAGCAGAGTAGCGATCAAAGATCGCGACCAAATCCCTCATCAACAACATCGCAATATCGATATTCGCATCCACCCTTAACAAAAGAGCAAGGTTTTCCGATAGAGCAGCAGCAGTCGCAGAATCAACAACTCCAAGAACTTCTAGGACCGCAGCAAGAGTACCAAGAAGAACTCGAACGGCGGCAGCGACGATCACTACCACCGCTGATGCCATCAAAGATTATGAAAACCTCGACGCCGCCTCCATCCTACCAAGAATTCTACCAACCAAAAAGAGCTTCCTTGCAGCCTTCATCAGACCTACCTCCACGCCACCCACCAGCTCTTCCACCTCGTCCTCTGCATTATGACTCGTCGCAAACAAGTCACCACCCGCGATCTAAATCTCCCCGCGGCTTGTCAATGCATAGCGCCTTGAATCGTGGCCTAGACTTCGACTCCTTCGTCGATCCCACCAAACTCGTTGATCATGAGCAAGAAGAACAAGATGCAAGGAGAATGGCCGAAGCAACAACTGCGGCACACCAAGCTAGCAAGGATAAATGGAATATGACGCACGCACTGCAAGCGGGGAAAAGGCTTACCCATAATCTGGGCAGACGAGCCACGACGGGAAGGAGAAGTCGTGCTTCATCGTTGGGGTCTGAGTCATTGAAAAACTTGGTTAGATCGGCGAATACCGGTGGGTTGGAAGGGTTGGGAGGTAACGGTGCTGTTGGGGGTGCAACGATCGCTCCCGATGGACCTGACGACCGTCTTCACGCCGGTTCTAGTGCAGCACCAGCCTCGCGAACACGTGCAGTATCGTCACATAGACCTGTGCAAAGCTGGAATGGTCACGCCGCAGTCAACTCCACCGACCCTGGCCGCCCGCAAAATGTCATGGCAAACGCTTCATTTTATCACTTGTCGCCAGGCAAGGAATCGGCATCAGCCACACAGCAGGCGTCGCTCATGGGACAACAACAACAACAACAACAACAAAGGATAAGTGCGTTCCCCAAAAGAAAATCCATGGAGTGGTTCAGGGGCCGTGCCAGTTCGGAGACTCAGAGGGAAGTTCGGAATGGATCTGCTGGTACTCACGGTGGTGACAGCACTCCCCAAGATGATGACCAACCACCCTTCGCACCAGGGATGTTTTCCACTGCAACCCCGTGCCTAGATCAGAAGCCATATCATATCACACTCATCCGTCGCGATCCCACCTCCGGGGCACAGTGGAATGTAGGGACCATAACGAATGCGAATCCAAATCATTCCGATCAAGTTGATCCGGACGACAGTATCAGTATTGAAATATTGACCCCCGGGTATAGGAAGTTCGCTGGTAATTCGAATCCGCTTGCCCTTGGACGACTGGGGCTCAAACTAGATGATTTACCACCTGCTTTAAAAGATGCAATGGCTAAAGTCATAGCCTCATCGACTGAAAGTGGACCAAACGGGGATACGGCAGAAGCAGGAGCGGCTGCTCCGATCCCACCTGGACAACCACAACAGAAGATTAATGGGCCGTTGCGATTCACGCGAATCTTGTCCTTACAGCAGCAAGGCCACTCTCGTACAGATTCACAAACCCAACAAGCCAAAGCAGCAGGGCGGTATACATTTACTTCCCCATGGCACGGCATTTGCTCATTCACTCCCGGTGCCAGCGGACATACCTTAAAACTTCGACACGCCGTCACCAGTGTAGGAGCAGCGGGGCATTTGAATTATCACCGCCATCATAAACGAGAGGGAAGTACCGGTCGATCGGGAAGTCGTGATCGCGATTCCGGGAATGAAAGGGTGATCCCGATGGTTGTGGCGGAGGTAAGGTTCAACCTTCCACTGTTGCAACCTGCCTGGGCGGTACACCATACGCACCACGGGAGGGGAAAGAGTCTTTGGAGCTCAAAGCCGTTTTTATCTAATTCAGGCAAGGATAAGAGCTCTGCTGCTGCTGCGCAGGTGCCGCAGCAGCAGCAGGTCAGTCAAGCTCAAGTGCCGAACCAAGGCGATGGTGCGCCACTCTCACCCGTGGCCTCTCACACGACTCCCATTGCTGATACGCAATCGTTTGCAGCAACGCATGCACGATCTCAGGCAGTCGACTTCTCACAACCGCTTGATCCTGATGCGGGTCAAATGTACGGTCCTGCACCGGCGACGCGGGAACAAGATCAAAGGATGGATCTCTCGCTAGGCAGGGAGCGAGCGGGCGGTGGTATGAGGGGAAAGAGTGCAAAATTAGGAAAATTGGTGTTGGAGGATGAGGGATTGAAGATGATGGACTTGGTTGTTGCAGCGTGTATGGGTGTATGGTGGAATGCGTATGAGACGATTGATGTTTAGTGAGACGCAGAGGCGATAATAGAGCGAAGCAAAAGCAAGAGTTGATAGATTTAAGTACAGGCTGGTTTTTTTGTTTTGAACATTGTTTGTTTTGGATATGCTCGGATACAAATCCATGACATGACTTCGTACAATGCTCCTTGTTCCGTTTTCCAGATTGTCAATGTACGTAGCATCAATCGAACTCGGCGATTTCCGATGGTCCAAAATCTCCTGAATGCTAGTCACGTGGCACCAAATTGACATCAGTATCAACCGTAAACCATCAACAATCATGAACATCAACATCGTGAACATCGTCAACATCGTCAACATCGTCAACAGTCTGAACCAGAGTTATGTCGACGAATTCCATACTCATTTAACAAAACAAAGACGCGACTCGTGTCTCACAACATGGCGAGGTCAACATGTCTTGCCATGCGCCGAGCCCAACCCCTATCTCCTGAGGGAGCCAGTTGCTCACCCCTTCGGCATTTACCAAGGCCCTCCTGGATTGTCTATTTTAAGCTCTGCCCACTCCTCGGATCAGGGCCCAAAAGGAAGAGGAAGAAGAAAAAAAACTCTTTCAAAGAATGGGAAAAAGAGGGGCAGGGGTGATGGAGTAGGTTCCAGTTGCCCATAAGGATGTGCGGGCGGTGAAATGAGTAGAGAGGAAAAGAATTCAACGAGCATCTTTCTATTTGGATCAGGCCGACAGGCAGCAGCTTGAGCTGCTTACTTTTTCTGTTTTTGCTTACTTTTTCTTTTCTTGTTATTCTCTCTATTTCCATTCTATAACCCCCCTTCTCTCCTGAATTCTTTCTCTCTTCAGAAGGTCAGTACGTCGTGCGTGGTCCGTGCTTACAAAAAAGTTGCGACGTCCGTTTCCATCTCCCCACATTCAAGGGCGATCGGGTAGCAGCGTGATTTGCAAAGCCAGGATTGGCTTATCCCATCAGGTTTCTGGATTATGCTGGAGAAAGGAAATCTTATCGAGCATCCAAGACTGCCGGTCTGAAGGATTCCAGCTGCTTGGCCTTCCCAAACTTTGCTTTCTTTTCGATCCCATTTATTTTGACTACATTGTCCGCTATTCGTCCACATCTTGCGCGGCAGATTCGCGTTCTAGGTCTCGGACTGAACAGCCCTACTCCTCAAAAACAGTTCATAGTCTCTTGATATTCAGTTACTTCGCTCTGCTGGGGCCTGGGCAGGGGCTTACAAGAAGCAGCTGAGGAGATTTTGAGAAGGATTGACAGAAACATAATACTTGTTTCTTTACCGATTGATTCGATCGTTCTTGCATACCGTGGGATTTTTACGTTTGATACCCGATAGCATTCGTTATTATTTGTTCAAGACCACCATTTCGAGAGAGGTTACCACCCAACTGGCAACCAGTCATGGAGGAGGCGAAGGTGCAGTCATCCTCACCAGCGTCGTGTCACAAACTGTCGACTCGCACTACGGCTACTTCGAAATCTGTCGGGGATCTTGATACTTGCGTGACTCCAGCCAGTGTCAATAAACCAAGGAGCAACAAGAGAAAAGCAGGCTTTCGAATATGGTTTCTTGAACACCAATTGCGTATGTCTCCCCAAACACATATTTCTAGCCAATATCATCGTCTAATTATGTTTGTAGTCTTCTCCTGGACAGGCCTTTTTGCCATATTCCTTCTGCACAGTCTTTCCAGCCCATTCCAAAAACATGCCAGTCCATTTCTCCAGTTGTCATATTTCAATCCGTCGCGAGGCACTTTCGGTCGCGGAGTGGACGATGCTTACTTTGTTGCGATGTCCGTGCTTCTGTTCACAGCTGTCAGGGCTGTATGCGTGGAGTACCTCTTCAAACCATTCGCGGCGAGTCGAGGATTAAAACCAAAGGCAGCGGTGCGATTTGCGGAACAAGGATGGCAGTTCGTTTATTATTTTACTTATTGGACCTTTGGAATGGTAATAATCTTCTGTTCTCAATTCCGTCCCTGCAGAAGCGCACTCTTTGCTAATTGAAGCTTAGTATCTCTGGACGACATCACATTACTGGCTCGAGTTTTCTGAAATCTGGTCCGACTGGCCAGTCCGCGAAACGCCTGCTTCAATCAAAATATACACACTTTCGCAAATGGCATTCTGGTTTCAGCAGATCCTGGTCCTTAACATGGAAGAGAAAAGAAAGGACTACTTCCAGATGCTTTTCCATCATATCATCACAACAACGCTACTACTTTCGGCATATGTGTATGGGTTCTTCAATGTCGCCAATGTGGTGCTCTGTTTGATGGATGTGGTTGACCTTCTGTTGCCGGTATGTCTTCATGACCGTCTATAGAAAAGATGAAGACGTTGCTAATCGTGTTCTATGTACAGGGCGCAAAAATGCTCAAGTACCTTGGCTACGAAAACGCTTGCAATGCCGTCTTTGCCACGTTCTTCATTGCATGGCTTATTCCGCGCCACATCATCTACAACATGCTCGTTTGGTCCATATATAAAGAGGTACCCTCAGTCATGCCTTACGGCTGCCACAGCGCCACGGGATCTATCTTTCCGCCCTCAACATCGGTCTCTAATTTCACGACTGCGGCCCAAAACCCAGAGATGATTGATAATTGGAGTCACATGCTCTATCCCTTTCGAGATACCAGCGGGACGATTTGCATGAGTCCCCGAATCAAGATGACGTTTGTCTTATTTCTTGCATTTTTGCAGGTTCTAAGCCTGATCTGGTTCGGTATGATCGTCAGTGTCCTCTTAAAGATGCTGGTAGAGGGGAAACCGGCAGAGGATACGCGGAGTGATGAGGAGGATGAGTACGTCAGTGAGGAAGGAGTGAAGTACAAGCAGCCGCCTTCCATTGTTGCCAATGGGACTGGCAGCTATCAAGTCAATGGATGCAACGGCAGCAAAGTGTACTCAAGAAAGATGACCGATTCATCACATACTTCGAGCGTCCTGATGCATGGAAGCAATGGCACCGATAGCAGTCCTGCTGGACATTTTCGCACCATTAGAGGGCCGAGGAAGGAACTCTTGGGTCGCATTGGATGTGAAAAACCGGCGAATGGTTGAATTGAGTGGAATTGAGTTTTGATTTGTGGCAAATTGGATACATCGATGCCTTTTCTTCTGGTTCATGAGGTAACCTGCCATGATGGAGATTTTTCCTGTCATATCTGTGTGTATAGTTTGTTTTCTTTTCTTTTCTTTTTCTCTTGATATCAAGAAGGGCCTTAGACTCGGTCTGTTATCCGTCAACATCACCATTACATGGTTATCTACTTTTTTTGTCTTGACCATCACCACCATTCTCTCTTTCCTCTCCCCTTTCTTTCATCCTCCTCATCCTCGTACCTAATGTTTCGTCTCTATCATCTCGATCAGATAAGATAAACAACCCGAACGTCCGCTAATTCTAATTCGGCTTAGTGTCTCCATTCCACGCGCTGTATACCGTCCCCGATCTCCGCCGCAAAAGAAAGGTAGGAAACAATGTGGGGGTCGCATCAAGTGTCAAGCAGGCAACAACCATCACATCAATACGTCTGGCACCTGTGAAACATAGACTGCGAAAAGGCATAACAAGTATTGATTACGAAGGGACTTACAATGGCTTCTCTCTCGTATCGTGGCTTTGGTCTTATTCCCAGGTTACACTGTGGACAGCAGCTCTCGAAAGTAGCAATTTCGGCGACATCTGCATGTCGACGCTCATTGCATCAATCTAGCAGCTGTTGCACAGGCTTACTATTACTGAGAGCTAAAACCAGAAGTCCAGAGCTTTTGCGGCTATTGTCATCGTCGTCATCATCATTGTTGGCGACCCCATCTCCCCCAAGTCGGCCATACTACACCTATCAATCGAAGTACCACCTAACGCCTAACCCACCAGCCGATACCTTCTCTGCGCAAGAGTCAGCTATACTATCTGCTGCGACAAAACATATATATGAGCACGGCTTTACGAAGACTGCTTTAAGGAATGGAGCTCAGGATGCTGGATACCTTGATGCTTCATTACAATTGTTTCCTCGTGGAGGCGAAATTGAGCTGGTCATGTACTATCTCGCGAGCAAACGGGGAGAGCTGAGAGACTTGATCGCCAAGGGAGACTTATGGGCGTTGGAAGAAGGTAGCAAGACGGGACAGGAGAAAGCTGGAAC